>QNQO01009924.1:0-106575 GCA_003290165.1 Berberis thunbergii | reverse complement strand
GGAGCGGTAAAATGAGGCGTCCGCCTCGACCCGCCTCTTTCCGCCTCACGCCTTACCCGCCTCAACCGATTTGGACCGCCTCAGGCCTTTTAAACAATTAAACCTTAAAACTGAAATAAAAACCCAAAAAGCCCAAAAGCCTAAAGGTTTGGGGTAGGTAGGGTTAATTAGGGTCGAGAAAGAGAATCAGAGGGCTATTGGCTTCTCATTGCTTCAAGCCTCAACTCTCAACGCCTCTTCTTCTCATCTTCTCCTTCAAATCAGCTATCAGCAAATGCAAATCAGGTATGTTTTCTTCCTTTCTTCTTCTAATTTTCTTCCTCTTTTTCTAATCTTCTACCCTCTTCAAATATGTTGCGTTTTTTGTTTCACAAATCTGTTCACAGAGGCCGACTGCTGTTTTTTTTTTTTTTTTCTATGATTTGTTTTGCTACTGCGTCTTCCCTCAATGATTACGCTTAAGGAAGTGGGTGGTTTATCGTCTTGAATGAACGGTTCCATGCTCTAAATTTGGGACAATAAACGGTTTTTGCTACTGCTTCTTGAATGAAAGCTATTTTGCTGTTTTATCTATGGTATAAAAAGAGGGGTGAACAACAATAACATTTGCAATTGTGTAAATGATCCTATCCATGATCTTAAAGAAAAATAATAGTTAATTATGTCAATAATTTGGTCCAAAGTTGTTGGCAATAATCTCCGCCCTTGAAACAAGATCCTGAGCTGATCGTGATTGTGTGTGCACATGATGAGGGCTGAAAAAACAGAAGAAGAAAAAGGATAATGTAGACTAAAACCATTGACTAAGTCTGCATGGAAATAATACAGTACTTCATTCATTTGTCAATACTTTTGGTACTCTATTTTTAGTTATGTTTTATAATTTGTTTCTAACAAGTGATTTTGTTAACATGTTCATGTGTTTGCCCCTTTGTTTTCATAAATATATCAGTTGATTCAGTACATAATAAACTTTTTTGGATGTTGTATATATACAAAGTTACAAACTAAAGTAACCAAACACACATCTTGTAGTTCAATTGTTCATCTGAAACTAAAGTAATCAAGTCTTTGGAGCCTCATCTGAAACTGATTCAAAGATGTTCAATTGTTCATCATTATGATTTATCGACTGTAACAAGTCTGCCAACAATAGTGTCAAACTAAATCATAGTGTTTGTGCAAGAAACATTAAGGATGGTTAGTAAGAATACTTTTAACGTACTTCATTTAGTAAGAATAGACAGACTTCATTTACTAAGAAAAATTAGTAGACTTTATTCAATAGTATCATGCTGCCTTCTTCTCCTATTGCTGCACATTTGCTGCCATTTTTTCAACTGCTTTCTTTTCTTGCTTTCATTTTTTTGGATTTTCCCTTCATGTACTTTCTTTACTTTATGATTGTCACCATCTGTTTTTAGGAGTTCATTGGATTCCAGCTCCAGCTCGTGAATAAACTTTAGGACGCACCTGTAGAAACCAATTCTAAATAGTTATATGACTTTTTGTACATATTGGCTTATGCAAGTTATCAAAATGATGATGAATATTACTTCTCTAAATATGTTTCAATTTATTATAATAAATTTTTTTTTAAAAAGTGATAAAGACCGCCTCAGTGAAGTGAGGCGTCCGCCTCGCCTCGCCTCTGAGGCATTTTCAGGCTCGTCCGCCTCCCCACCGCCTCGACGCCTTAACTACAATGGTGGGGACGATGGCGGTTGTGGTGGCCAGTTTGGAGTAGTGAAAGGGGGAGTGGTGCTGAGACATGGAGATGGGGCAGTGGTGCTGGAACGTGGAAGCAAATGGAGGTGTTGGATCATGGGGTAGGGTGTGGAGGTGTTGTGTTTAAACATGGAGGCAAGGGGCGGTGGTGTATTGTTTAAACATGGAGGCATGGGGCCGCGGTGTGTATCATGGAAGTGGAGTGTGGTGTTGAAACATGGAGGTGGAACGGTGGTGTTGAAAATAGATGGAATCGGCTGAAACAAATAGAGGGAGTTAGGCATGGGGAGGGTAGTTCTGAACTTCTGAAACATCTAGAATGAGGGAGAGGGGCATGGTGTCGCAAATGAAACAAAGAGAGGGAGAGGGGGGCGGGTGATGTAGCTAGCGGACGGAGAAAGGTGAAAGGGGGCAGTGGTTGTGATGAGGAAATTCAATCAGAGAGAGAGAGGGAGGGAGAGAGGAAGGATGAGGATGGGGATGAGTGGTTTGGGGTGTAGTAGTTTTTCATATCTTTTTCTCTTTCTTCTTCAGTTCAGATCTTGCAACACGAAGGGGGGGGGGGGTTGGCGGTGGGTGCTGGTGAGTAGCAAGGGAATGGTTCTAGCGGTTGTGATTCAGAGGGAGGGAAAAAGGGGAGAGGAAGATGGTGGTGTTGGTGGAGGAATGAAGGGGGTGAGTGGGTTGGGGAAGAAGATGAGTTTCCTCGAGATACACTTATCATTCTAATTGGACCCTTTGATCTTATTCGAGATGAACTATTTGACATAGAAAACATTCAATCTCAATCAAAATCAAAGGTATTTTGGTCATCTAAATATTAACATTTTAAAAATAGATGCTCAACGCACGTAGACTGCTAGTCCTGGGGGCAAACTGCAATCACAGGGTGACCTTGTATTAGCTATTTATTATTGGGGGCAAACCGCAAATAGCCGTGCTTTTTAAACTTGATTCCATTTTGTAGTTGGGAACCATGGGCAGAGTTGGTTGCGTCGTTGCAATACTTTTTGGGTTTCTTCAAGCCAAGAAATTATTTACTATCCTACTTAAGACTTGAGAATCATTCTATCAAATGCTATACTCTTTTTGTTTTCTTTTAATTTATTTATTTAACTTTTAATTATATGTTTAATTTTGTTGGCACGTCAAGAGCTGGGAGGTTGTTTGCCTACTTTAAACCTTTTAAAAAATTTTGCTGCTACAATCTGTTGCATGAATCTCATATGGCTCCTACTGAAAATGTCTCTTCTTCTCATCTGGGTTATCCTTTGGAATAGTTCTCTGTGCAATGTGATGCACTGCGGGTGCAATGTGCTTTGTGCTGCGACTCTGAGATTTTTTATAATTTCGGATTGTTGACCTCCATCTATTGTTGTGGAATTTACTGCAGACAATCTACCTTTCTTTGCCCTGCAAGATGACAGAGTTGTTGAAATACAAGGGGAGCCCACTGGTGTGCACAAAGCACTTGAACTTGTTGCATTTCATCTGCGGAAATTTTGGTTGATCGCAGTATAGTTGGGGTGTTTGAAAAGCAAGTAAGTCTGTCTTGTCATCCATTTGAAGGGCAGCATGACTTTGCAGTTATTTATTTGATATCTTTTAAGTTTTTATGCATAGCAGAACAAATTGCTCATTGGAATCTTATTTTGGCAGATGCAAATGCCAAATTCACCAATGGAACATAACATGCCACCACCACATCAATCTTGGGGTCCACCTCAAGGTTATCCACCAAATGCTGGTCCAGCTCCTGGTTTTGGAGGACATCCTCAATACATGCCCCCCCATCAAGGTCCTCCTCCAGTGAGGCAACATGATAGTTATTATCCACCAGCCGATCAACTCCCTATGGATAAGCAACCTCCTCATCAAGGTTTATCCATGTATGGAAGAGATGCTGCACCCATGGGAGTTCATTCGTCAAACAATGCTCAGCCACCACCGCAAATCATTACACAGGTACAAATATTTGATTGGATAAACTGGTAAGAGGACTGGGTACTACTTTTCTTCCCATTAGATTGTTTTGGCTTGTCTTTGGTAGTGACATTGTTATTATTACTACTATAAACATCCTTCGAATTCAGTAGTCAACTTAGTATTAATGGGGGTTTATTATCTGCAGATGACACAACATATGCAAGTACCCCTTTCATATGCAGATGCTGTAATTGGGACAGGAGGTGCCAATATCAGTTACACTCGGCGGGCCAGTGGGGCAACTGTCACCATACAAGAGACAAGGGGTGTGCCAGGGGAGATGACAGTTGAGATAAACGGAACTGCTTCGCAAGTCCAAGCGGCTCAGCAGTTAATTCAGGCATGTTTCTTCTCCTTCCCTATTTTTAATAGCCCTTGTACTTCAACATCTTTTGCTAAATGGTGGCCAATTTAAATATTGGTAGCTTTTCTCCATGTTTTGTCCCCCAGTGAAAATTTCTCCATGTTATGAAATTATTTATATTTATTTTTAAGAGTAAGTTGGGGATATGGGCCCACCTTGCAATTGAGAAATCTTGAAAATTTCTCCTTCCCTATTTTTAATAGCCCTTGTACTTTACATCCTTCCCTTGTATTTTTAATAGCCCTTATCTAATTATACGGTACTACGCATTGTGACATTCCTTGCAAACTGCACTTTGATGTTGCTATAAACCTCACATCCTGCAGTAGTTTGTAGAACTAACAAAACTTTGTTTTCTCCATTTTGCAGAATTTCATGACAGACGCTGCAGGTGCATCACAGAACCCAGCTGCGGGGTCTGCTGATCCAAATTACAATTCTTATCCGACCCAGAACTCGTCATACCCAACACAGAACTCATCATACCCAACCCAGAACTCATCTTACCCGACCCAAAATTCAATGTACTCATCTCCTTCAGCCAATGCTGGATATGCTGGTCAACCTGCCGGAGGTTATGGTCCAGTTTATGGGACAAACTATGGGTATTAGACTTCTGGAGAAGATATGGTTTATTTTTCCTTGTGAAGATAAGGTCGACGTGGGCTGACTAGAGCAATTCATTTCCAGGAAGTTTTTAGTGGTGTATTGAGTTGTTAGGTGTCTGTTATACACTATTGAGTTAGAAAGGATAATGTTAAGTTTTCATCTGTGCATCAAGTGAATGGTCATGTAGTCTGACCCTATTATTTTGGCATTTTTAATTACAAACCATTTCTGGTGTATCTGTAGTAACTTTTGAATCGCATTATGGTTTTCCTCCTGCTTTATCATAGTATCATGGGTTGAAACTCTTCTTTTATGATGGTGCAACGGATGTTTAGCAAGATCAAGGAGTAAATAAATGAACATAGTCCACAGGAGAACATATTAGGTGTAAACTAATTGGTGGATCAATGGGTTGAAACTTCATCTTTTGCTTTGCTTTCTTGACAATTATTGGCTGTTACATGCCAGAAAGTTTATAGTATTCACGCAACCACACAAGCACAATTAGCATTTATCAGTGCTTTTAAGCTACTCACTACGAGAAAACATACAAGAAGAAGAAACACACACAGAAATAGTTGCATCACAACCTTTTTTGGCAAGTGTTGTAGTATAAAATAAAATAAAGAAATAGTTTCAAAGAAAGTACAAGAAAAAATGACCTATTGTGTTTTTTTTGAACATTACAACCCTGTTATAACAACACACTATTTATTCCCAAAGTATACATTCCATACAACTTAATGTTGTTATAAAATTCATACGACCTCACCTTCAATTAAGAAAATAACTATTCATTTTGGAACTTAATAGAAATTTTGATAGAGCTTCCTTTATTTTGTTCAAAAATCTACAATGCTTGGTATTTCATGCCTGGTGCGTGCCTGGATGGTACCAGGCACGTGCACCGCATGATACCAGGCACTTGCATGCCAGGGACCGTAGAAGTGTTCTATTTTTTTTGACAACACAAAACTTGTCATAACAACCTGTCATACATCTCTAGACCTGTTTATTCTCAGTATAACACAATACATCATGTGGAAATCAACTTATGGAATAATTATAGTTTTTCCATTCTCATCTTGCTATCAACTCAAAGCCAACATCTATTGAACATTTTCACCCCTGTCCAAAATCCGTTTCAAAGTTCCTCTGGAAGACAACCAAACCCACCAATTGATTTTCGAAATGGTGAGCAACCCATTTCCAAATGGCAACCAAATTCAAAATTCAAAATTCTGTCTCTTATCATTGCTAAGAACCTAAGAGAATTAAACAAAAAAAAGATCACTGTAGCAACGATTCCACTCCATATGTCATCTCCGCTATCACCTGATCATATCAAATCCAAGCAAAAGTTCCAACAATTTTACATAACAATGAGTAGAAAAAAACAAAAATTCCATTTCAGGTGACAAAACATACCTCTTGAACAGGTTTGTAATGGTCTTCGGAGTTAATAAACTCAATTACATCATTGTAAGAGCGCATAACGGAATCGTATGTAATAAGGGGCGAGCATGATTTTTATTGGATCCCAAAATTATTAAATACCTTAAGTACAGTTTAAACCCTGGCCTTGTAATATCATCCACCACAAGTCTACTAGCTGAGCTAACACCCATTCACAAAACAAATTATCAAAGGTTAGTATCCAAAATGGTTATAAGAACAACAATTTGCAAATACATTCAACTTGATGCAAGGAACTTGAGGAAAATGTAACATTGAAACATGATTGATATGGCCATAATTAGGCTATTTTTAGTACCATATTTCTATATATATATTTAGCTATTACTTGTTAACTATGGTACTAATTGTTATTTTCATGTTTGTGTAGGTTTTCAATTACAATATTTTAAAATATAAGCAAATTGACAACTTAGAAATACTAATTGCACAAGGAAATCACACAAGCAATGAAATCACACACACAAGGAACCAAGCAAAGAAGAAAACCAAGCAGAAAACAAATATAAAAGGAATGATACCTGCCCTGGAGCAATCACGCTTGCAACCACAGCAAGGCGTCACCCATCATCATCCATCCACGGCTTTCCTCGACAAACCCTAGCCACCGTCACCCAGAAAACCCATCCTCACAGCCATCGTCGTCCTCCTTCACAACAACCATCAAGCCATCGTCCTCATCTACAGCCGCAACCATTATCGTCCCCCATCTCTGTCTCAGTTCATCATCCAACCATCGCCATACACCTCATCAGACCGTAACCCCTCTCTCTCTCGAAATAACAACATTGCCAATCCTTTCCACAACGCCACCGCCTGATTCCTTCTCTTTCTCTTTCGTTGTCCCTCGTCATCCCCTTATCTCTCTCATTATGTTTCATAAGCAGAGATCAAAAGGAAACAGAAGTGAAGTAGATCGCGAAGTGAGGAAGGAGAAAGAAGAGATCACGCTATTTGCACCCCAATTTCCGCTCTCTACCACCATGGATCAGGCTACATGTGTTTTGTTTCATCACTTAACTCTTTTACTTATTTTAATTTGATTATTGATTATGGATTACTTTTGAACATAATTAATAGTCTAGCTAAACTCCTCTTAGTTAGGGGTGAATTCGAAGCCCGACATGTGCTTTATAAATTATTGAATTAATTTGCTTGCTATTATGATTGTGTTTTGTTTAACTGTTTATAGAAAAACTTTTCTTCTATGTTTGTTAAGGTGACCAACTTAGTAAGGCATGCTAGAATCTGGGCTAGAGTATAGGAGAGTTTCAACTAATTGTTATGATTTGTACTCACATAGTAATACCAAGGAAGGTTGGTAAGGTTAAGTAGAAACATATGCAAGAAAAATGTTGATCATACTTGTAATTGCCTAGTCAGTGTTCATATTTTCCACAAAATTTAATGATTTTAGATTATTGTCTAATTGTGATTCTGTTTAGATAGAATGATAAATAGTTTTGAAAGCGGCGCTTAGTTTAATTCAACGAACTTGGGAAAATAATAAGATTAATGCAGTGCGGTCATGTTAGTCTGAGCATTGTCTCTCACGAGTAGCAAATAATTATTGAAGATTGATTTATAAGCATATGTTTGGTGTGTGGAGATAAACCCTTAGCTAATTTATCATATTTGCCATCCCTTTGTTTTATTATCTTTATAGTAATTTTCGTAATTATTTTCATACTTTAATTTAGAAAATCCAATCCCTTTTATTTAATTAATTAGGTGTTAATTGTCGTTTAGTTATTATTAGTGTTAATTGACAAGCCATCTAATCCCGATCTAGAACGATCCCTACTTATTTTATACTACAATCACAAAGCAGGTATTAAGTTGTGTGCTACTAAAACGCATCAATTTTTGGCGTCGTTGCCGGGGATTAGTAAAATTGTTAATTACTTAATAGTTTTTTTTATTAATTAAAATTTTCTTTTTAAAGTTTTTTTTGTCAGGCTGCACGACGTTAAAACAAGCGCATCTTGGGAGGCAACCCAATCAGATTTGCTTTCTTTATCCCTTTATTTTATTTCGTTATTTTTGCTTTTGTTTTGTTAGTAGTTATTTTTCTGCGTTTAAATCTTTCATTGCATATGCTATAATCTATTAACATTGAGGAAAATGTTAGGTTTAAGTGTGGGGAGAACAAAACAGTGTTTTATTTTGAAAACAAAAGTGTCGGTCCCTTAAAAAAATATAAAAATGTTGGTTTTTATTTCTTTGTTGGTATTAGTGTCATAAAAATAAAAAATAAAAATTTATAGTTGTTTTGAGTCTTAGGATACTTTCCAAACAATGATGAGATTTGGTTTTTAATTGCATGACTTTAAGGTGATTTATAAACATGATTTAAGGTATAATATTATTCTTTGGTTAATGCTTATTCATGGTTATCATATACAAATTCACATGTAATCAACTTAGTAATTGGTTCTCCTAGCATGCTTAGTTGAATTTAACTCATTATAACCCATATGTGAGTTTTGAGCCTATTGTTCCTTTGATTTTGAGAGTTTTAGTTAGGTCATTTTTATTTCTTTGTCAATAATAATTTGTTGCATGATCTCAATTTGTTTGATTTGGTTGCTACTTGGATTGCTTTCAAAATTAAGAATTAAACACTAGAACTTGTATTAATTTCGTTCAAAACATCATATTGAATTGCATGACATGTTTGACATGATAAAGGCACATAGTTTTCACCATTGCCAAATAAGCCTAATCCATAATATATTTCCCTTAGGTTAACCCCATTGAGCCTCTTATTAAGCCTTTTGTTTCATTACCCTAATTTTATCCCTAACCTAATAAAAATAGTGAGCAGTTTGATTTGCAGATACTTTATTGTGGTTCAAGGTATCTTGAAAAAGTGTGGGGAGACCCTTGTGGTAGACAGTTCAAAAAGAAAGAGGAGCCAAAAAAAAAATTACAAAAGGAATACAAGTCTTTATCTATATCCATTCAGTATTATAGTACCATATAGATAGTTCAACTCTTTTCAGTAGATACAAAATAATTGTTGAAGCTCTTCATTATCAATGAGTCACCTCGTCATTTCCCACTTATGTCTTGAACCATATGATTATTTGCTATTGTTTCTAATCTTATTGCATGCTTTCACAATTTCTTCAAGCCTTTTGAAAATTTCATATCCGTTCTTTCTCTTCCCTTGACCTATGGCCCCATTACAACCTGAATTAAGACCTTTTGATTGAGTGTGTCTTGCAATGTCACGATGTGAGATTCGAATGAGGTATGAGCATATGGTGTCCTAGTTCTTGCATTCAAGTAGTAGCACTCATCCCATGAAATCGTATATCTAAAAATAAAAAATAAAAAATAAGTCAAAAATGTCATTCTTTCTTGTTATATATATATGAGCTATTTGTTTCCCTTTTACATCAATCCTCTCACATATAACCAGAATAGGAAGAGTGATTTTACCAAACAATCAGTGGAAAAAAAAATGCATCCAGTGAGATTTTGGGTTAATTCTTCTTGGCACGCGCTTGAGTTTCGCAGTCACTTGGATTGATTTAATTGTAAATTTTATATCATTGTATGAACGTATATTAATTTCGAATGATGTGGATTTAATCTTGTGTCTACAAATAATCTTAACATGTCATGATCGTTGAACATCTTTGAGACAAATGTTGGAAAGTATAGATTGAGTCATTTGAGTCTTTTATTTTTAGTTCTTAGATTTGCTCGAGAACTAGCAAAAGATGAGTGTGGGGAATTTGATATGGGCATAATTAGGCTATTTTTAGTACCATATTTCTATATATATTTTTAGTTATTACTTGTTAATTATGGTATTAATTGTTATTTTCATGTTTGTGTAGGTTTTCAATTACAATATTTTAAAATAGAAGCAAATTGGCAATTTAGAAATACTAATTGCACAAGGAAATCACACAAGCAATGAAATCACACCAACAATGAAACCAATCAAAGAAGAAAACCAAGCAGAAAACAAATATAAAGGAATGATACCTGCCCTGGAGCAATCACGCTTGCAACCACAGCAAGTCATCACCATCATCATCCATCCACGGCTTTCTTCACCAAACCCTAGCCACCGTCACCAGAAAACCATCCTCACAGCCGTTGTCGTCCTCCTTCACAACAACCATCAAGTCATCGTCCTCATCCACAGCCGCAGCCATTATCGTCCCCCATCTCTGTCTCAGTTCATCATCCAACCATCGCCATACACTCATCAGACCGTAACCCCTCTCTCTCGAAATAACAACCTCGCCAATCCTTTTCCACAACGCCGTCGCCTGATCTCCCTCTTTCTCGTTGTCCCTCGTCATCCCCTTATCTCTCTCACTCTATTTCACAAGCAGAGATTGAAAGGAAACAAAAGTGAAGCAGATCACGAAGTGAGGAAGGAGAAAGAAGATATCACGCTATTCACACCCCAATTTCCACTCTCTACCACCACAGGTTAGGCTACAGTGTTTTGTTTCATCACTTAATCTCTTTTACTTATTTCAGTTTGATTATTGATTATGAATTATTGTTTGAACATAATTAATATGTCTAGCTAAACTCCTCTTAGTAGGGGTGAATTCGAAGCCCCGGACATGTGCTTTATAAATTAATTGAATTTATTTTCCTTGCTATTAGTGATTGTGTTTTGGTTTAACTGTTTTATAGAAAACTTTTCTTTCTATGTTTGTTAAGGTGACCAACTTAGTAAGCATGCTAGATCTGGGCTAGAGTATAGGAGAGTCTTCACCTAATTGTTATGATTCTGTACTCACAAGTAGTAAATACCAAAGAATGTTGCTAAGGTTAAGTAGAAACCTAGGCAAGAACAAGATGTTGATCATACTTGTAATTGCCTAATCAGTGTTCATATTTTCCACAAATTTAATGATCTTAGATTGTTGTCTAACTTGCGAGTCCTGTTTAGATAGCATGATAAGAATAGTTTGAAAGCGACGCTTAGTTTAATTTCAACGAACTGGAAAATAATAAGATTAATACAGTGCGGTCACGTTTAGTCTTGAGCATTGGCTCTCACGAGTTAGCAAGCAATTATTGAAGATTGATTTATAAAGCATATGTTTGGTGTGTGGAGATAAACCCTTAGCTATTTTCATATTTGTCATCTCTTTAGTTTATTATCTTATAGTAATTTTCGTAGTTATTTTCATATTTTAATTTAGAAAATTCAATCCCCTTTTATTTAATTAATTAGGTTGTTAGTTGTCGTTAGTTATTATTAGTGTTAATTGACAAGCCCTCTAATCCCCGGTCTAGAACGATCCCTACTTATTCTATACTACAATCACAAAACAGGGTATTAAGTTGTGTGCTACTAAAATAGCGCATCAATGATCATTACATTGTCAAAAAATTTAGCATCCAGCTCAAATCAGTCATTCTTGCAGGCGCGCACAGCAATTCTTGTTTCTTCAGCCTAAAGAAAATACAAATAGTAAAAAAATCAAATTGTTTGAACAAAGAACCAGGGAAAGACAAGACTTGTTTTTTCCTTTTAGATAGAAGAGGGGCCTACAGCAAGACCTATTGCTCCTAGTCTGAATATCGCTACCGACAAGCCCTTTTTGGTTTGGCAACATTCAAGGTAGCACTAAGACTTGCATTGTATCAAAACCATGCCTTGCATCAATAGAAAGTAATAATAAAATACGAAACTGATCAAAGTCGTTTTTTAATGAACTTCGAATCTGGAAAGATTCCGCAACATAGGATGCAAACTTTGTCAAGTGGTATAGCAGGTTGATCTTGGCACTGCAGTCAACATCAACAACAATGTATTCACTGAAGTTGGAAATGCCCCCAAACTGAGTTATTGGTTGCCTTTAATGGCGAGCCTCGTCTTTCCATCATTAATCATTACATTACAACTATCATTGTTGTTCCTAATGAGGTTCACATGTTGCTATCCTCTGATTTACAATGGGATACTCCTTCACTCATCGTAAAAATGGGTAACACACGATCCCCTCATTGGAGTCACATTACGTCTTTTCCTACTCTCAACAATACTAAGAACAACCAAAATCAATAAATTAACATGAATCAATTATCTCAATATGCAAGTTAGTAAAGTATATATTGAGAATTAGATTAATATGACGAAAATAAAAAGCATAAAGTTTCATACTGACTGGCGAGTCATTCTATTATAGGAATCGTCTTTGATACAGCCATCCCCTTCCAACCTTCTCAACAATTTTTCCAAATGGCTAACCTCAAGGAAACGACTATTCTGGGTAGTTAAATCGCTTCGCGGTCTAGGACCAAATTAAGATTAATCGAAAGTAATCGGATTTAATCGATATTTTTTAAATCATATATTTTTAAAATTTAATCATAGTCATATTACAAAATAAATAATTAATCAAAATACTATAAAATGTAATTATATTACTTTACTAATTCATCAATGAACTTAATTTCGTAGGTTGGAACAATTACCTGGAGATATTTAGGAACAACATAGCAACAACAACTCAACGTTAGCAAGTGATAGCAGTAACAACAACTAAAGCATACCTTCAACGCCCTCGCTCCAAGAAGGATAAAGACCATGTTCCCCAGAAGAAGAGTTAAAAATTGTAGGACCAAAGTGATGTAATGTTTTCTCTTCGGTTCCTACAATACAAATAAAATTAGAGTCAAATCACTTTGTAGTTATTTATTAGTGTTCAAAATTCTACTCTACAAATTATAAAAGAAGAAGATGGATGACTTTATAAGAAAAACATAGAAATGTACATCATGACACGCGACTCTATTGTATAAGCAATAAATTAATAAGATTACTCACCAAAAAAAAGCCATCAAGTCTCTGTATTTATGAACCTCTGAGCATTGATGAAGTGAAAATGTGCTAATAAACAGTTGGCATAGGCAGTGAGAAACCAACTCAAAGGCACCGTCGGGTTTGAGAAACCAACCCAAAGGCACCATCATCAGGTTGTGAAGAAACCAACCCAAAGGCACCATCTTCAGGTTTGTGAAGAAACAACCCAAAGGCACCATCATTAGCATTGAGAATCATCAGGTTGAGAATGTCAAGAAGAGATCAACAAAAAAAAAATCAAAACTTTTGCTTTGCCGAAAGAAGAAAAAAAAAGAAAGATGATACTGAAAGAGAAGGAAGAACAGCTCCAAACAAAAAAGAGATCTTACCCTGAAGAAGGAGGAAAACAGAATCGAAGTCGCAGCTTAATTCGTTTCTTCGTCTTCCAAGGTATGTTCTTTTTCTCAATCTTCAGTTCTTCTTCCTCCTGTCCTCTTGCTTATCTCAATTTTCTTCTTCTTTCAGTCTGCAAAATGTAAATCAAAGATTAGGGCCTTTTTTCTTTTTAACAGACGATAAATCGGCGAGTCAACTCGGCCGATTATGTGGTGACTCGCTAATTTTGGCCAATTTAGCTAAGTCCGTGAAACCTAGCGATTTTTTACTCAATCCAGAACGGTCTAGTCCCATTTTCCGATGAATGGGCGATTTAATAACATGGCGACTATTATATCGTTTCGTCTCCTATGGAATCCATTTAAGTGCACCCTCCTGCCCCACTTATGATAGCACATTTGGAAATCTAGGCACACAATAACAACACTCAATTTGCACTATTTAACTATCGTATGGCTAAACATTAACTCCATGTCTTTTACGTTCAAATTTTGATCACCGTATGGCGAACCAGACCTTGTTCTTAGAGTCCCATTTTGGGCTTCTATGTCGAAGGGTATAATAATCAAAACCTCTCTGGAATTGTTATGGATGATCTCAATGCTATCCTGAACCAAGGAGAAAAAATGGGAGGTAGATCTCCTCCCTCTTCAGTCTTGTCCTTCACCGTACCTTTATTAACAATCATCACATGATTGATTTCCCTTTAAATGACTCTCAGCTTACCTGGAACAATAAAATAAAAGACAAGATGGGATCAAAGCTAAACTTGACCGAATCTTAGCCACCACTAATTGAATAAACATCTTTCCTTTGGCTAACACTCGCACTATCTATACAACTGCCTCTGGCCATAGAGCTATGTCTCTTCGACTTTGTCTCCCAAGCCCATAGTGGTCCCAAACCTTTTCGCTTTTTTCACATGTGGATCAGAGATCCCAACTACTATCATTTGGTAAACTCTTCCGGAAACCAAAGACAACATATCTTTTCGGCTCCAAATTTCAGCCATAAGATCAAGAAACTTAGCCAAGGCCTATCTCGTTGGAGCAAAAGCGTTTTCCGAAATATTCATTTTTGTATCTTGAAAACCACCAAAGCATTAGATGACCTTCAAAACAAACCTCCCTCTAAAGAGAATGTTCTAGCCATAGCATCCCTAAAGGATCACCTCTGGGAATTGTTTGTGAGAGAAGAATTGTTCACGAGAAACAAATCAGAGAAACCTGACTCTCTGAAGGAGATAAAATACTAAGTTCTTTCATCTAGCCTCTTTGCTCTGCCGTAAAAGAACTCACATTCTTCGTCTTAAGGATGTAGATAATTCTTGGCACTCCGACCCGAGCTCCAACATCTTCAACAACTACTTCCAAAACATCTTCTCTTCTTCCCATCCTGAACCTGATCCGGATATTCTCTCTGTTCAATCCGGTAGTCTCGGTTGAAGATAATGAAACCCTTACTGTCATTCCTTCTTAATAAAAATCCAAGCAGTAGTTTTTGACATGGGTAGTCATAAGGCCCCTGGACCGGGCGATTTCCATGTCTTTTTCTTCTAGTACTACTAGGATATTGTGAAAATTTGATGTCCTTGAGGTAGTAAAAATTTCTTCATTACTCGTCACTGAACCCCAAGCTCAGTGAGACTTTTGTTGCTCTTATACCTAAAGTCAACAATCTTTTTACTCCAGACAAATTTCGACCTACAGGACTGTGCAATGTGATTCACAAAGTCATCTCTAAAATCCTTGCTAACCGCCTCAAATCTCTTCTTGAACAGATAATCTCTCCAAACCAATGAGCTTTTGTACGTGGTCGCTCTATAGCAGATAATGTATGTCTTGCCCATGAGACGTTCTTTCACAAGAAACACCACCTTAAAAAAAAACAAGCATGGATGGCGATAAAAAAAATGACATGGCTAAAGCCTATGATAGAGTGGAATGGCCATTTCTGCTTCAAATCCTAACCCAATTTGGTTTCTCGGAGAATGGGATTCAATTGATCAATCAGTGTATCTCCTCGGTCAAACCCTCGAGAGGTCTAAGACAAAAGACCCCCTATCGCCATATATTTTCATCCTTGTTTCGAAAGCCCTTTCCCGGCTTCTAGCCAAGGCCGAGTCCAAGGATCACATCAAAGGTATTAAAATCAAACATCACTCCCCATCTCTCAACCACTTGCTCTATGCAGACGATCTCATAATTTTTACTAAGCATCCTTAGTTGAGGCCCATGCTGTTAAATATATTCTCCATCAATATTATACGTCTTCTGGCCAAGGGGTTAATTTTGATAAATATTCTGTATTCTACGGTTCAAATGTTCATCCTAGACGCTCTAAGATGATCAACAGAATATTGGGCTCAAAATTTTATAACTCCAAGGACAAATATCTTGAAATCCCTCTCATTCTCTCAAAAAAGAAATCCAACGATTTAACACAACTTTCAAGTTGCAAATCCAAAGTTCTCTCCCAAACGGGTAGAACTACTATGATCAAGGTCGTCTTGAATTCAATCCCATTTATACTATGCAAACTTTTCTTTTACCGTGTGCTATTACCATAAAACTTGACAACCTAGCTAGAAATTTTTGGTGGAACGGTAAGGTTGATAGTCACGCTAAGCATATATGTACCTAAGATCGTATTTCGAAGCCCAAAGTCCTTGGTGGTCTCAATATTCCTCCTTTCAGAAACAAGAACCTCGCCTTGATGGCGAAAAATATGTGGCTTGCACTTTCAAATCCAAACAATCCTTGCGTGCTTCAGTTGAAGCTTTTTATTTCAATAATAAGAGCTTATTCCAACTATCTAAAGCCCCTTATCTAGCTTTCTTTAGCTGGAGAAGCAATCTTTCTGCCCTGCCCAAAATGAAACGCAATGTCTTGTGCCAAATTCGATCTGGTACCACTGCAAATCTTTAGTACTATTGTTGGGTAAAATCGGGATTCATTCTTGCATAATGTTTTCCTGATACGGAAATTTCCAATTGATCCCTTTCTATTTGTGGCCTCTGGATTTCTCATCCAGATCAGCAACCCCTCTGGAATATCAAATTGCTTAATGCTCTTTTCCCGGAGCATGTGGCCTTAGATATCCATAATATCCTGATTCACTCCTCGGATCACCCATACCAATTGACCTGGACCTTTGATATAAAGGGCATCTTTTCGATCAAAAGTGTGACAGAAGCCTTCTTATCTGACCTTTAAGAAGGTTTTACCTCTCTCCCTCTTCTGGATAAAAAGATTCTCTGAGAGATGTGGAGAATCAAGGCTCCCCATCGGCCATGTTTCTTTTCTGGAAAATTGGTCAAGACATACTCACCACCATGACCAATCTAGTCAAACTTCATACCCTCGTTGAGGACACCTGCATCTTCTGCAATAATCACACTGAGGATGTTGATGTTTTCTTCAGATGCCCGGTTATCAATTTTCTTATGGAAATTCTCCACTATTCCTGTAGATTGGCTCAATGAAAACTTTAGGAGACCCACCATCATTACTCTCTCGCCTTTATGTGGGATACAGCCCCCACCCCACTTCTAGAGAAGCCATGCTCTCTCAGGTACGGTTGTTCTCAAGACCATTTGGCAACTCCGGAATGACTGCTTTTTCAAAAAATTCAAGTTTGAAACCCACCTGTTCCTTCCTGCCTTTAACCACATCTGGAATGCATGGCACAAACAATGGTTTTGCACACCTCTACCCAATTGACACAACCTCTCTCTGTCCACTTGATTGTGGAACAAACCATTAATGATTCTCGACATGAGCCCTCAGATGATAGGATCTCCCCCATCCCTCTTATGAACCCTATCACGGAAACCATTACTAGCCACAATCAACTAATCCATATCCAACTTTTCTCAGTCAGAAATCACAACCTTAGTACTAGATCTCTCATTGCTAATCCCCTTCCTGACATCCTTGACCCGGATACTATCTTAGTCACTTATGATGCCAGTTTTTTTGCCTCTTCATAGCAAAGAACATTAGTGGCAATGATGCACAGACTTTTCGAAAAACCCTATTTTGAGAGTCGGATATGTGTCAGTCACGGAGTTGTGTCTGACACGCGACCAACAGTCAGAACACGTTGACTAAGACCGACACGGCCCCGACATGATCTCGACACGGGTAGTATTTTTTTCTTGTTTTTCTCTGCTGGTTTTTTAAAGTAATTCTTGAAGAAATACCAATTCTGCTGCACTCAATTGCAATCGCCAATTTTTCGATTCCTTCAGCCGGGGAGAGAAGTTATTTCAATTAGAGCACCTCTTCACACCGTTCTCGGTCTGAGGGTTCTTGACTGACGATTTTCATTTGATGGTACATCCGGTGTCATCAAAGTCGTTTCTTCGCTCGCTCTAAATTAGATACAATACACAAAGAAAATGGGTATTTTGCTATGTAATTTTTCTATAATTTGATTTCTTTGTTTCTGATGACTATTTTGCCATTAGATACACAATTACACACTATTCTGAAATAATCTGTAAATTAAATACACTCTAGTAAATTTTGACTATTTGTAGATCTCTGTAAATTTTTCTATCTCTTTTGTTAAGCTATTTTCTTCCAGTTTCAAAAGTAAAAATTTTAAACAAGTTTAAGCTTTAGGTTGTTGCTTATGTTCATATGAGTCATAAAAAATAAAAATTAATAAAAAGTAAAGTTTGAACGTGTCGCCGAGTCCTAATTTATCGAAAACTGTCGTGTCTTGTCCGTGTTCGACACGATACGTGTGTCCATGCATCCTTGATTAGGGGTTTTTGCAACTACTTTACAAAGCTGGTGCTTGCTCGGGTGGCGGATCCTATTGCGAAAAAAATTATTGACAGTTCCTGGCAGAATGTCATGCAGCGAAAGCAACTTTGATTCTGATTCAGGCTCGGCAATGGCAGGTCTTCTTCTAGGAGATTCGGGAATACTCCACTCTATCTTACAAGAATCACATATGGATGAATTGGGCATGGAAGTCTATTATTAGGAATATTAGAAGATCGTTGCCCTTGAACCAACTATAATTTTGTAATTTTATTAATCAAGAACTCAACTATGAGGCTCACCATCTAGCTATTACTACTGGCCACCGGCATTGTATGCAACATTATTAACATATACATAATTAATTCCCTATGCTTTCATAAAAATAAAATAAAAAACTTGTTAAACATATATATATTCTAAATACGGTCAAAATTTAATCGTAAGTGCGCTCACGTGCAAGCCATACAGGCATTCTCCCCAAATGTAACAAGGGCATTTTTGTCTAACTAGATAGTTGCGATTAAAAGAGGGAAATTGCGAGTCAAGGGGGAAAAGCCTAATTCACATATCAGTCGGGTAAAAATGCAAATTTCTATATATATTAACCATGGATCTGAAGTTCTTCAACCTTCTGATTTAGCAGTGTGTGCAGGCAGTTTATGAAAACCACAGTTTCTACCTTAATTTCTAAACAAAACGACAATGTTTCCATCAGTTACCTGCGTTTCAAGGAAGACACTGTTGTTCCTCGTAACAGGAACAACCTACAAAGCAGAATAATTCCCAATTCCACAAATAACCAGCTGAGGCTGGTGCTGGACTGCTAAGTACCAAAGTACCAAGGGAAAATAGTTCACTTCTCAGCAAACAACCTACACTTCAGTAGGGAATCATCACTCTTCTTGGCAAGTGTCCCCCCATCTCTGCAGCAACAGCATTATTCCCAGTTTGGCAAACACCTTGAAAAAGAAGTCCTCACAGGGAACAAACCACATTCCACAATGATAGATTTTTACCATCTCAGAGAATAAACTGTAAGCATAATTATATGAGATAATACTTAAATATCAGACGTGAAAACATGGGAAATTGCATCATTGTTGAGTATAATGCTTACTGCCATCTACACTTGCAGCAATCTGATAGAGCTGCTGCAGCAGCTATCAAGTTGAGATAACCACTCTAGTTGGTTTTAGAATGAGACATGCAAGTTGACAACCATTGGTGCAATACTGAGTCCTTGATCCACAGGACCCATTAGATGGAACAGAGATTGCGGTTCACCGTTAGATGCGATATCAATAAGCATATCCAATTAGCAAGACAGGCAAGAGTATTTGATGATAGAACATAATCATCAATCACAACAACAACCACAATTTAATATAAAAACAAAGTGAGACAGATCAAAACATAAACTGATAAACATGCCAAAGTGGGCCATGTCGCAAATGTTTCATTCAATACTTACACCGCGGACATGCAGGGTCACACGCTCCATATAACTGGTGAATACTCCATTTCCAATATGTTTCTAAGAACCGTATATTCAATGAGTGCA
Organism: Berberis thunbergii; assembly: GCA_003290165.1. Taxonomy (NCBI): domain Eukaryota; kingdom Viridiplantae; phylum Streptophyta; class Magnoliopsida; order Ranunculales; family Berberidaceae; genus Berberis; species Berberis thunbergii. The sequence continues at coordinate 86,884 of QNQO01009924.1, read as the reverse complement.
GAACATATATGTAGTTTCTCTTATTCCTCCATAACAGACCTTGATGCAATAACCATAAAAAAAAAAAAAAAAACATCAGCAAAATAAATTTAAAAAAAAAAGAAAAAGAAAAAAGTTGGGTACAATATGGGATTCACAAAACTAAAAACAAAATCCCACTTTGAGAAAACACTGACACTTCAAACAAGATATTTTGGTTGATGGAAAAAATCAATCTAAATGGGAAGAAATAGAGGGTAAATTAAGTAAATATGCAAAAAAAAAAAAAAAAGAGCAGTCAACATCCTCTTCAAAGGCTCTATATTCTCTAGTATTCAGTATTCACATGCAACATCCAACATATCTAACTTTTGGTGGTAAAAGGGCATTAACAGAATTAAGCAGCATATCTAACCTTTGCTAGTAAAAGGACAACTAACTTAGCAGAACTAATGAGAGGAGAGTAAGTTAAATACCTTTATCCTTATGTTTCATTCATCTGATCAGCCAAATTGGATGGTGCTCCATATACTCGAGTAAGCTTTCAATCCCAAATTAACTACCAAAGAAAAATATATTTCACAAATAGAATTTCAGTTCTCAAAGCTTTTCCTTCTAATCAAGTACGAGTTATTACTGGCAAATGTTTCTAAATGATGTGAAAGTTATGTTTGTTTCTGAAGTAGGTAACTTACAATCTATTTAATTGATCTTCTCAAGGAATGTTGCATTTTATTGAGTTCTTCACCAGACACCAAATTGTCCTTGATTAATGATATTAGAGACAAAACACTCATGCCATAAACATTTTCTCCACTCTTAGTTGAACTTGCAGGATACAGTCTGCCTACTTCATGGAGTCTATCCTTAGATAGCAAGGTTGATATAATGGAAGCAGTACAAACATCTGGCGACAGATTTTTTTTCAATCATTCCATTGAGTATCATTACTTCTTTATGGCTCTCGTTCTTCTGAGTATAACCATGGAGGATGGTATTAAATGTCACAGTATTTTGCAAGCGTCCATGTTCCTCCATCTGCAAGAACAGCTTGTGTTCTTCCTCCATCATCCCTGCCTTGCAAAGGCCATTGATCAGTATGTTATATGTTACAAGATCAGGAAACATAATCCATCTTGTATGGTCGTGTTAGCACTTATTGCAGGTGTCAACATTAGATGGTGCAGTTCCTGACAGAAATGAAGAGCCTCATCTAATATTTTCCTTATGCAATACCCATTAATTAACGCATTATAGCTAATAACATCTGGGTTTATGTTATAGCTATGATCAAATGAAATAATTTCATGGCATCCACTACTTGGCCTGCTAAATAGTATCCATCCATCAATCTATTATATGAAACTGATCAGGCTCTTCACCTAATTGGATCATTCTTGGCTCTTCCCCTAATTGGATCATTCTTATCAGTAATTCATGTAATTCCCTAAACTTTCCTGCTTTGCATGAGCATTCATCAATGTGTTGAATGTCGTAACACTAGGAGAACTTTTAGTTCCATCATTTTGCACCATATGTATTGACCATGTATTGCAAATCATTCTGGGGGATTTTCTTGAAGAACGTCATAGCCTCATCGATCTTCCGACTATTGCAATAATTAATGGTGATCATCAAATCAAGGGGCTTCAGGGCATCATCCACTTTCCCTGCTGAACAGTAACCATGTAGCAATGTATCATATGTTACCCTTTCTGGCTCACTGCCTCGTTGAATCACCATTTCCAACAAGTTGTGTGCTTCTACCATCGTTCATACCTTACATAGAAAATTCATTAGTATGTTGAATATCACAACATCAGGTGGAATTCTTTGGTCCATCATTTCTCTGCAGAATCTCCTGGCTTCTTGCCACTGCCCTGAACTGCAATAACCCTGAATTAGAGAGCTGTAAGTTCTAACATTTGGTGAAACTCCCCGATCCAACATATCATTTGGAAACCATATGGCTTCCTTAAAAAAACCTGAAGTAGAAAGACCATGCATCATAAAGTTATAAGCAATAACATCTGGAAACATACCTCTAGTCAGCATCTCATTGAATCGAACTTGAGCAAACTCAACTATCAACTTCGCATAGTCCACCCAATAAAGTAGTGTAGTTAATAGTCGTGGGTTTCCAACCCCTTCCGTTGCATTTCGTCAAACAGTCCAATTCCCTCATCTAGTCTCTCACTAGTGCAATATCCATGAATCAATGCATGGTAACTTATAACGTCCACCTCAGGGCCCTTAAATTACATGGAACTGAAAAGCTTCACTGCATCATCCATCCTGCCTGCCATGCAATACCCATACATCAATATATTGTATGACTCCGTATTAGGATCCTCACCTTTAAGAAACATCACAAATAACAGCATATGTGCTTCAGTGGTCTTCCCAGAGAGCATGCATCAATGTGTTATACGTGGTCACATTAGGAGAAACTCCCCGATTCATCATTTCATAGAAAATGTTATCGTGTCAACCATGCTTCCTCCAATACAAAACCCATAAATAACAGAACTATTAAGTAGTGACATCAGGACTGATACTCTTATTCCTCATTCTGTCCAACAGTTTCAAAGCCTCATTCATTTCTCCTTCCTTGCAAAACCCATTAATGACCATATTATACGCAACGATATTCGGCTTAAAATTCTTCTTCTCCATTTCTCTCAACAACCCAAAGGCTGCCATCACGTTACCCGTTCCACATAACTCATTGCTAACAAACCCATACGTAATTGTATCCGGCGGATAATTGCTTCATCAACCCTGTCCTCCACACACAAACCCTTTATCAAAGAAGTAAAAAAACAGTATCTGGATTAAAACCCCTCTTCATTCTATCCCCGAAAACGGCAAACCCGATATCGACCCACTTCACATGGACCAATGAATCAAAATCGTCAATGTAAACTTATCAGGAACAATACCAAACCCATTGTTATAAACATCGGCATGAGCATTAAAACCCGCTTCTTTCTGTAAATTGCGCCTTGAGTACAAGATTAAAACTGTAACTGAAGGTATGGGTTTTGAAGCAATTAATCTATCAAAGAAACCCATTGCATCTTCATGACTGATATCTCTTGAGAGATATTGATCAATCACTAAGGCTTCTAACTGGGTTTTCCTGTCTGGGATATTAGAGATTGAGGAAATGTTTACAGTTTCTGAATATGGGGTAAGAAGAAACAAAGAAGAGAGCGTGAAATGAGATTACCCATTGGACCAGCACAAAGTTTGCAGCGACGACAAGGCGAAAGTGAAGAAATTGCAGCCTCAACGCCATTTTTTCCGGATTTTGAAGATCTGTGAATGAGGAACTCTTCTCTTCTCTGTTTGTGTAAAATAGCCAAAAAAAAAAAAAAAAACACTATTTTGGAGGTTTCAATGATAAAATTCTCTCAAATTATCTCCCTTGACAATCCCCTCTAATAGCTCGCCTTCAACTTTTATCTAAATTTAGGGGAAGCTAACCATTAGTGTATTTCGTATAATATAAAATATTTTTAATATTAAATTTTATAAATTAAAATCAAATAAAAAAATAAAAACAAAAATATTTAAATAATAGTATAATTAAAAATGTATTTATTAATACTAATTTAAATAATAATTAATTAATTAAAAGTATTAATAGTATAATTAAAAACAAATTAATACTAATTTAAACAAAAGTAATTATTAATACTAATTTAAATAATAATATAATTAAAATAAGTAATTAGCTAAATAATGATATAAAAAAGTGGAAGATATAATTAAATAATGATAAAAACGTAATTATTAATACTTTTTTATTTTAACTCTCAAATTTTTTAATTAGTCAAATTTAAATTAAGTTAAAATTAATAATAGTATAATTAAAAAAATATCTAAATAATAGTATAATTTAAATTAATAATAATATTATTAAATAAAAATAATATAATTATTAAATTGAAATTAATAATAGTATAACTAAAATTAAATTAGTATAGCGCATGAATCTTGCATTCCAAACATCGGTTCCATAGTTATCTAGTTTTTAAGTTTACCAACCATGTTTGTCAACAGTTCAATGTCCCTATTTTGATTGTTATTTTTCATTATTTTTACTTTTCTGAACTTGTTTCTGTTATATCATTTTTGTCAGCATAGCTCATGTTTAAGGCCATATAACCACCTAATGACTCCCACCATATTTAACCTCCGTGCACTTTTAGCACAAAGCGCAGGAGGGGTCCAGTGCACAGATCTGGACTGTTAGATCTTTTGGACGGTTCAGATTCATGAATTTGATTTTTTTTTTTTTTATTTCATAGTTTTTAGCAAAGGGATTGAAACAGGACATGGTTCCCCACAAACTCCCCTCATGAAGAGAAGATCAAGGACAACATGCGATGTTTGTTCCTGTTTTTTTTTTTCCTTTTTCAAGATGCGGATTTTAAGAATAGAGATGGTTTTTTTGTTGATTTTCTTGAAAAATCAGAGATTTGAAGAAATGGGCATTGGAATTTCGATCGATTTTGTGGGTTTTTTGGATGATTTGGAGAGATGAGGTGTGGAAATTAGATTTATTTTTCAAGATGGATGTGTGATTTTAGTGTTAAAGGAGAGATAGTGAGAGTTAGAGAGAAGGGTTGGTGAGAACGAAGAGATGATCCAGTTGTGAATGGGAGGAAAGTACTGTTTCAACCCATGAATTTGAACCGTTAGATCTGGACCGTCCAATAGATCTAACGGTCCAGATCTGTGCACAGAACCCCCTCCTGCTCTTTGCGTATGAGCCCCCCGGATCCGCTACACACCCCCAACAAAACTAAAGAGAACATCAGATACCCAAAAACTTAGGGGGGTGTATTGTATATGGATTCTTATGGAATTGATAAATAATTTGAAAAGTCCACGGACTCTTTAAATTGTCCACAGACTTTTTAAATTGTCCACGGACTTCTACTGATTTCTTAAATCCATAGACTTTTGCTACAGACTTTCTAGAAATTTATGAAAATCCACGGACTTTGTATGAACAACTTTTACAGATTTCTAATTATTTGCAAGATAAAAAAGAAGTTGGTAAATAGTGATGAAACAAAAAAAGGTCCATAAAATAGAGATACATGTGCTAAAAAAACTAGAAAAAGAAAATGTCATTAATTAACATCTTTAAAATAAGAAGTAAATGTTCATAAAATTGTATATGATCATTCTTCTCCTTCATGATTATGGTCATTTTCTTTATTATCATTGTTAGCAACGTTGATGTTTGCTTGAGCTGCTGCCCACATTTGATTAGCAATACTCATTCTCCATTGATTAGCATTTTCTCTTTGCTGCTCTTGGGTTTGAATATCATCCCATTCAAAATTACCTTCATCATTCTCTACCGGATCATTTTCTAGTTCGGGAGGAAATTCATCTGAACGACATTCTTGTCGAAGAAAATTATGCAATCCTGATTCCTGCACATGCCAAAACAAGCTCCGTTTGTGTCTTGTAAGGAAATGGTGGTGCTGATTTGAAAATTGTAAACCGCGACTTGAATATTCCAAATATTCTCTCAATTACGTTCCTCAACGAAGCATGACGAAGATTAAATAACTCAATTGCGTTGACAGGATGGTTTCCTGGACCGCCAAAATCTTTGAGATGATATCGAGTGCCACGAAATGGAGCTAAAAACGACGTCGGATTGGAAATCCACAATCTCCAAGGTAATATTTACCTGATCATAAAAAAATGTGCAATCAGTATGTTTATACTTTATACTATATGGTATAAAATTCAATAAGTTTGCTACATTTTTAATGCACGTAACATTATACCTGATTGTATTTTGAGTCCATTTTGTCTAGAAATAGCATCATTTAACACTTTTGAATCATGAGCAGAACCCTCCCATCCACTAAGCACATATATGAATTGTAAATCATAGTTGCAAGCTGCTAAAACATTTTGTGATAGTTTCCCATGACGGTTCCTGAATTTACTGACCTCACATCCAACAACCGTTGCAGGAATATGTGTGCCATCAATAGCTCCAATACAATCCTGAGAAAAAAGAAAAATAATTACAACATATGTACAAAAAAAAGAAAAGAACCAATATTAAAGCAATACAGTGATATAAATATTTGCCATAAAACTTACATTGCGTACCTTAAAGAAATGATAAAACCTTGTACTTTCTCTTATGTTAGGTGGTGTGGTATCAAGTAGCGATGGTTTAGCCATGAACATTGGAGCTATTGTATTCAAGCTCTTCAAGATTTTGTTGAAACTTCTGCTAACAGTGAAATGAGATCGCTCAAATACCATTCGAGTTCACTATATCGATTGTTTTGACCGACAGCTAGTAAAAAGGTCGCAAGCATTTCTTCAACACAAGTATATCTAGTACTCCGTAGAGGTGTTTTCTCTTGTATGATGACACATAATTTTCGAAACACTTCAAGATACATTCTGTAGACATTCCGAAAGATATGTGGGTCTCCATCCAATAACTTATTCATGTATATGTATCCATTTGATGTCACCGGTCGTCGAGTCAATGGATGTCTAATACGTTCATCACTTGTATTGGGCACAAGATTATATAACACATAAATCACTGCTTGTATTGCCGTTAATAAAATTCTCATGGCCTTGTAAAACTCTTCATCCTGTTCATCAACTCCATACATATCCATTTCACAGATTGCTATCAAAGCAAGTACCTGAACAAGGTCATTATATATTCAAACCAAATATATTAGACATTAGAGAACAAGACATATATCTAACAAAAAAAAAAGATAACCAGGCAGGTAATGACATGAAAAATCGCAATCCAACATTCAACAAAATCAAATCATTCAACACAACCAAATTAAAAATCATCATTTGCAAAATGAAATCAACACACAGTATTTAGCCTTATGCATATAAAAAAGTATCAAACTACATGACTTAAAAATCCAAATGGCCTATAGCTTATTAGCTTTATGCATCCCTTTGTGCCCAAGTGATCCAATCAAGTCTTTGGTCTGTACTCATCTTCAAGAAGGTGTCTTGCTTTGTTTTAGTGTTAAGAAAACTAATCGCAAAAAACTGAGCAGCATTATTCAATCCTGGGGTCTCTTGAATAGCAATCCAACATTCGCTGTTTGTTGATTCTCTCTTCTCCATTATGCCACAAATTGTTTTAAAACTGGTGACAATTTCACCAAAGCCACTTGATATGTTTTCCAGAATTGCAGCTTGAGTAGCTACCCCTTTTGAGTTTCTACTTTGTTCATAATCAACTCTACTTCTTTTGCCATGAGCTCTGCTTTGTGGTGCATCATTTGCATTTTCAGTTTGCACAAATGCATTGATGTCTTGATCAAAGACCAAGTCATCCATGCCACCAAATTCCCAAGATTCATTTCCTTCTTCATCACATGTTGTGGCATCTGTATCATCACCTAGACCTATTGACCCCATCCCAGTTGCAGTTCCATTACCAACTGCAATCTTCAAATCCTCATAGTCTGCAAAAGTTTCTGACTGAAAGTGCGCATGCGCTGGATGTGACTGAAAAAAAGATTCAAAATATAAAGAAAGTTAATATGTTAAAGAGTCAAAAAAATTAAGCTGTAAAATAGAATAAAAGTTCAAGATATTTAACCCACCTTCAAATAGTCTGCCCATACTTCATCAGGCACAGTGAATCTCTTTGTGATCGGGTCCCATCCAAACCCAGAATTGTGGCGCATAAGCTGAGAGTACGTAATTGTTGTATTGCAGAACAGAAACAGTTAAAAGCCTTTACAAAGTAAACAAATATTGAGGAGAGGTTTTACAAAGTGGAATAATCTGTTCAGGACAGGAACAATCAAGAGAGGAGAAGAATAGTGATCCTCGGGTTCTTTGTTTGAGTTGTGGGGATTGTTTTTTTGGGGTGATTTAGATCATGGGTTCTCTTGGTTTTGCTGAAAACAGTGAGAAATGTCTGTCAATCAATACAAGGTAAGTCAATCAAGTCAACCCCATCTCTATTACACTTAAATAAAGACTTGTTTTTTTTGTTGGATTTGGTGTCTGTTTTGTTTTGTTTATATGATGGATCATCATCATCAAAAGGTTTTAAAACACACACAAGAATCACACAAGTTCTTAGGTCTACCACAACTCCAAGGAGGAGGAGATATGATGTTATTTGCTTTCTGTTTCCTAATAAATCATTAAACAGCCATAAACAAACACAGGTAACATATTGTGCTCTAGTTGAGAATTAGTCATAACTCGTCATAATGGAAAGTATTATTAGCATATACATTGATAGTTTGATACCATTTTTAGAGACTTGCAAACCTTCCAATGGTAGGATTACGAACATAAAGGACAACTTCACAGTTACAATGTGTATCAAACCATTAGAGGAGAAATTGAAGCACCATCCATCACCAACTCATAAAAAGTGAAAATTATTGAATCCTTTCACAAACATCATCACCAATTTCATTATGTCATCATGATAAATCAAAGAATCCTTTTACCATATAGCAAAAAGATGTTACCATTATGATAGCATACATTTTTTAATTTAATCCAAACCCTAACACAACTTATAAACCCTAATAATTTAATTCAAACCCTAATCCAAAATCATCAATGATGCAACTATGAACACTATGCAAAGATAGAAAAAGAATTGAGAAAACAAGAGGATGAGAACCAACCTCTTCACGGGTGGCACAAGGAAGAACTTTGAGAGACTTTTTTTTCACATTGAAATCTTTGATATGGAGGCTGGCAAACTATTGAACTTTGTTATTTATACCTAACACTACAAAGTCCATGAGAATCCATGAGTTTCCAAATCCATAAATATGAATGATATTTTGAATACCCTAAAACTTTTGTGGACTTTTTGAAATCCATATTGAATACCCCTGGACTTTGTGGATTTCAGAAAGACTTTTTAAAATTCTGATTGAATACCCCTAGACTTTTGTGGACTTTTTAAAATCCAAATTGAATACACTTGGATTTTCAGAATCCATGGAATTTATTAAATTGCCCACAAAATCCAGATACAATACACCCCCCTTAGTCCAAGTTGAGAACAACTTTAACTATCATTGAGAACAGCTTTGACATTCAAAAAGCAAGGTTTGAACACTGGACTTGTCCGCGACAAGTCTACCGCTGAGATGGTAGCCCTTTGGCTCATCTTATTGAATATTACAAGTACTATATTACAAAGATATGTTTGTAGGAAAAAAACAGGAGAAAACATTTGGCATTCCTTTATTTGTAGCCAGCCACAATCTATATTGCTCTTATGTCAAGCTAAATTAGGCATAGGCATCAGGGTTTGCAATGAGGTAGGCTTCGAATGCCTTGAACATTCCTGTTATTCCATTCTTGTTCACGTTGATGTCTTCTTCAGTGTATTTAACTCCACTAAGGGTGTGTTTGGTTGCATGGAATCCTATGCCATGGGAATTCTTGAGGGGACCACTACATTTTAGGCTAAATTGATACATCACTCCACATTTACCATTTGACCACCACTTGATTTTGTGATCAATGGTGGGAATGGAAGTCCCATAAACATGGGAATCTCACTCCTTGGCCCCCCAAGGCATGTGATTCTCATGTTCATAGGACTTTCATTCCCACCATTGATCACAAAACCAAATGGTGGATGTGGAGTGATATATCAATTTAGCCTAAAATGTAGTGGTCCCCTCATGAATTCCCATGGCATAGGATTCCATGCAACCAAACACACCCTAAGGGGTTTGTTCTCTGCGACTATCTTGCACAAGGATCCCCCATTCCCAGATTTTTCAAACTTGATATGGACTGCAGCAGATTCAAGTTTATTGCCTATGCCTGCACCTTCAATCACAGTATACTTGCACTCCAATTTCTCTTTATCTAGGAGATCGACCCGCTCTTTCACGAACTTGAAGGGAAGTGCTGCAACCAATAGAATACATAATCATTATCATAAATCAAACAGCAAGAAAAATAATATGCGATGAAGCTACTATTGATGTCATATTTGAATCTTAACAGCGAAAACTTGTGAAAGTTGTATGATGCATGAATATGGACACAGATGTTAAGCAGAATTACAACTAACCATCAGTGAAAGTGTAGTGCTTGATAGTTCCAACTCCACCATCTCCAACAATTTCCCCACTCACTACCACCTCAGGCATAAGTTTAGGACCTAAGTTGTGTGCATCAAGGACAATAGCCTTGAACATTCTCTCCGCAGAGACTGGAGAACTTAGCTCCTCAGTGAACCCATTGAGAGCCATTTCTTTATTTATTAAACTAGAGAAAAGAGATGGAATGGTTGAATTAATTTTTGGAGTCGCTTGGTGAAGAAAATAGGATAAGTAAGGTCCATATTTATAGTTCTTCTGAGGTGATAAGCTTTAGTTCCATCACATCGATCCAACTAAATATTTAATGCAGTTTCTAGTAAGTCTAGTCTTTGACTTGGAATTTAAACTTTTACACGGTGAGTGAGAATATATGGTTGGATCATTATAAGACTTGCATAAGTGATGAGATCATCTAACTGTCCAACCCAGACCAAACCACTTTATTTGATCATTCTTATGGTATACCATTTTTTTCCAGATATTTTAGTGCTGATATTTATTTGTTTTGGAAATTATTATCTTGTGGTTAAATAGTGTGCTATGGCTTGGTAAAATAGGGATCTGAATGATAGAAAGTGTTGTTTAATCAAAGTCTTCTGTTTACAGAGATATAAAGTTTCATACTGACTGACCAAGTCATTCTATTGTTGTATAGTCTCTGATAATACATCTATATATATATGCATTTGCTGCTCTTATAAGAAGTAATTATAGCACAGAGACCAATCCAAGGGCTCAGTCGATTCGACACCATGTAAGTCTTCAGTGCACCCTCCCTTCCACACCTTCTAACAACTTTCAAAATGGGTGATCGCATGGAAACAACCATGTATACATTTACATTGCCCACCATGGAATCCATTTCATTATGCCCTTGTGCCCCACTTATTATGGCACATTTGGTAATCTCGAAACACAATAATAACGCTCAAGTTGCACAGTTTAACTATCTTATGGCTAAAAAAATTGACTCCATATCTTCATGTCTGAACAGAGCCAGTTAAATTTTACCACCGATATAATTTTTTCAATGAAATCTGCTTTTCTACCTATTAAAACTTCAATAAAACAAAACTCTAACCCGGAAGAGGCTACCAATGGCTTTGCTCATCAAAGTCTAACAAATACATTGGCGAAACCACAAGTAATTAATTCATAGCTTTTATTCTCCTAACTTGGTAATCCTTGCAGTGATGAGCTGGTCATAATCCAATCCCAATCCAAACCATGGCCATCTTGCAGGCATTCGAGCTGATTATAATCCAATCTGAATCTAAACATGTTTTGTAAGGTTTTAAAAGGACTCAACAAACTAATGGGGAAAATTTTGACAATAATCCAGATGCGAGGACTTTTTTAGCAATTTTCTTCAGGATTAAAGTACTTTAACAATAAGAAAACTTCTGGCCAATTAAACATAATACGGTAATAGCATAGGAGGAAAGTGAATATCATCATCATCATCATCAAAGCCCATTCCCGAGATTTTCGGGGTCGGCAAAGTGAATATTAACAATAAAAGATAATAATAAAACATGTATCCGCTCTCACAACCATTTTGGTAACTAGCATGCAACTTAGCAGGGTGTGCAAGTAGTTTTAGTTCTAAGCTGACGTGACAAGCATGCATACCTCTATCTTGATGAACAACCAAGCTTCTTAGCAAGACGACAATGATTCCATGGGATACCTGCATTTCAAGGAAATCATTGTTGTTTAATAATTCCCTATTCCACAAAAAACCAACAACTGAGCAAGGGTGATGCTAGACTGCTAATAACCAACGTACCAATCGAAACTAGTTTGATTTCCCAGCAAACAACCTAAACTTCAGTCAGGAAATCGTCACTCCTCTTGGCAAGTGACCCCCATCTCAGCAATGACAATGATATTTCCAGTTTGGCAATCACTTCAGAAAGAAGTCCCCACACTGATCAAACCGCATTTCCACAAGGATAGAATGTTACCATCTCAAAGAATAACCTGTAAGCAGAATCATATCAGATTTTTAATTATGATATAAATGTATAAAACATAAAACCAAGGGAAAATTACATTATTGGGGAATACAATACTGACCACCATCCGCATCAGCTATCAAGTTGAGATAACCACTCTTAACAGGCCAATACGGGCATGTTGCAAAGGCTCATTCAATACTTATACCGTTGACAGTCAGGGCTGATATGCTCCCTATAGCTGGTGAGCAGTCCAATCTCGGTATGTTTCTGGAATCTGGCCTTTTTATCAATGACTGCAAAACTTATATCATGCTTTTCTCATTCCTCTGTAGCAGGCCTTGACACTGTAAATTAATAACTAAGCAAATTAATATACAAACAAGTTAAAACTCAACTACATTATGTTTGGTTGAAGAAAAACATATTACCCTTGACTCAGTCTTTCAGCAAGAATCTATGAAGCATCTCCATATGTGTGTAATTTGAATCATCCTCCAAAAGCAAATTGCGTATAACTGATGTGGTGTAGGAGTCTGGTGTGAAACCTCTCTCAACCATTTTATTCAAAAGCTGCACTGCCTTGGAGATATCATTTTTTTGAGAAACCCACGGACCATAGTATTGAATGTAACATCATCTGGAGAGCAACAATTCTCTTCCATCTTTGTGAACAAATCTTCAGCTTCTTTTAGCATCCCCTCAACAAAACCATTGATCATTATAGTATATGTTTGCGTGTCAAGTTTCAAATTTTTGGAAGAAAGTTCGCAGAAAAATCTCCTTGCCTTCACTAAATCTCCCATTTTGCATAAACTGTCAATTATGAGACTATAAATTGTTATATCAGCTTCAACTCCTTTGCTTTCCATCAAATGATATAAATTGTTTGCCTCAGCAAAAAAACCATTGGTGCATAGCCCATTCATTAATATGTTGTAGGTGAAGAGATCTGGACTTCTCCCACGAAGTTGCATATCTTTAAAAGCTCTCGTGCAGCAGAAACTTTCCCAGCCTTGCACAACCCACCTATGAGAGAGGTGTACGTTATAGCATTGGGTACCAATCCCTTCTCACGCATATTTCCAAAAAGGCAAGTGGCCTCATTCAATTTCTTAACCTTACAATACCCGTTAATCAAAATGCTATAGCTAAAGACATCAGGCACATGACCCCTATCCACCATTGAATCAAATACTTTTACTGCCTCTTCCATATTACCTTGCAAACAATATCCATCCATCAAAGAATTGTATGTCACTATGTCGGGCTCATCACCTATATCAATCATCATCTTCAAAAATTCATTTGTTTCCATCCCCTTTTTGCAAATAGTATCAATCCAAATGTTATATATTCTTACATCTGGCGTGATCCCACGACCCACCATTTCATTGAACAATCTCGTAGCTTCCATCCAATAACCTAGACTACATATTGGCATTTTTGTAACAATACAAAAAACAGTAACACTTTTGAGCTATAACAATCCACAAAACAATTTTACACATTTTCACAAACAAAGCGATTAAATAATTGTATCACCACAAATAGTATGGGCTTACAAGTGATGCTATTTATGGTGATCTAATTTATTGTATACTTTTTTTGTGTAACTATTTTTCATTTTGTTGACTAAATTTAGTTTTGACTTGAAATTGTTTAGTGATTTGTAATAGCTCAAAAGTGTTACGATTTTTTAAGTTGTTACAAATATGCCAATTTGGTGTAGTGATAACCCACGAATCAAAGAACTATACATGACAACATTTGGAAAAACACTTCTGCCAATCATTCCGTTAAATAAGTTCAAGGCCTCGTTCACCCATCCGTCCTTCCAAAGACTATCAATGATTGTACTATACACCGTTACATTAGGCTTACACTTTCTTTCACCCATCTCCTTCATCAACCTAAGAGCAGCATCAGTATCCCCACATTTGCAAAGCTTGTCAATTACTATACCATTAGTGAATTCATTGTATGGGTACCCATGACCCACTATTTTGTTTAACAAATCCATTACCTCTTTTACTTTACCATCCATGCACAACCCTTTGAGCAAAGTATTGAGTGAAACGGGATTGGGTTCTAATGCATGCCTCAAAAATTTTCCAAATACTGCAAAACCGAAATCGACACGACCAATGTGGCAGTAACAATTGATTAGTATGTTATAGGTAACTACATTTGATGCAATCCCAACACAATCCATTGTTTTAATCAGAGAGAAGACTCTGGAATAGTGTTTCATCTTGACAATTGCTCCTAATAGTTGAGTAAAAGAGTAAATAGAAGGAATGGGTCGCATCTGAATCATATAATCAAACAACCCACCCCAGCGCTTCATTTATCTCTAAGTTTCCTGATTTACAATGATTTTTCGCAAAAGCCTCGACATAGTTGTGATTGTTAGAAGAAGAGTGTGACCGCTGTTGTGTGCGTTTGAGATCAAAGGGTGGGAGGGAATGAAAAAGGGCTAGAGAAGAGAACACAATATTCATTTGACGAGGGATAAGAGTAGTAGGTCCTAACATAGTCAGGACAAATTTGAAATGGATGCAACTTTTGAGCCTTGGTTCCTTATACCTATAATTGTGATGGTTACCTTCCCTGAGATCCACTGATACTAAAGTTTTTCAAATTTTGCCACCAAAAAGCCTTACAATAGATGGCTACTAGTTTATCAGAACGAGCGAGATTACAAGAGCTGTAAAAACAAATTGCATAGATTAATTGTCTGGTAAATGTTTCAAATGATGAAAGATAGCAAATCAAGCTATGAAAAAGTTTTCTTCATTATTCACTATATAGCCAAAATAAAATGATTACAGTAAATATATATATATTTTTTTTTTAATCAAAAACTGCAAATGCGACACAAAATGAAGTAGGAACAAATCATACACTCAAAGACAATACTTCCTAACTACCAAGTGAAGCTAATGCAACACAAAACATAGTGAATCAAAGAGAATGCAAATACATGTCACGACAACTCTACAAGATCGTTGTACTGAATTTGACAAATATGTTTTATGGGTCTTTCAAGAAGTCAAATTTCCTTCTCAAGGCAGCGCCTTTAATTCCAAAATCGAAACTTTAAAGTAATAGAGGGTGCAAATTTCATGAATTTGCATAAAACCACGATGGGTAGTTGATAATTCCAAAATTTAGAGAGGGCAATATGAAGCAGAGTTCCAATATATGTGACGCTTAAGCACGGAAGTAAAAGTTTTACTGACCTCTCGATGGTAGAAGGGGTTTCACCTGGCCTCTTCGGAGCTTTATATCAGCCAGAACTTAGGTGATTTTTACCGTTTCATCGAATCGCTTTGAAGAAGAAAGAGAATAATAAGAAGAAGAGAACGAGCGAGGGAGGGAGGGAGAAAAAAAGTTGAGAAGAGAAAGGAAAACAACAGCATCTATGTGCACCCACGATTCCACTGCACACCACCACGGTGTTTCCTTGAAAATTTTCTGAAATTTCAGACTGAGTGAAAAAACAGAAAGAAATAACTGAATCCGAAAACGGCAAAACACTCCTCCGATTGCATTCATTTTTTCAAACTCCTTTGCTTGATTTTCAAAATTAAGAGTATAGAATTTTTTGTGGGTTGAAGATGTTTCGAATAAGATGTTGGTTGAAGACAGAAGTTCTGGGAAAAGATATGGGCATGTCTTCTTTTTTTGAACACTCGGCAATATTGGGTCAATTTCGTATTCAAAATCTTGCCCAAGTATTTTTTTTTTAATTACTCACCAACGATTGGTTGAGTTTCTAACCCAATACTCGCATGAAATTGAAAATTTTCAAGTAAAGTGGCACAAAGTAGATTTCAATTTGAGTGTCAAAGTGTGTTTCTTTTAGCACATACTCAATCATACTAGCATTAAATCTTGAAAATTATGTTATTCACAAATATTTTAGACCATAAAAGTCTGTTAGATGATTTTAGATTTTGAGATCCCAAATTTTAAGAAATGGGGGTCTTATGTGATTTTTAAGGGAAGTGTTATCTTAAGATAGAATCCAGACAAAAAGGATTTTGGAGACATAATGACACAAGGGAATGCAAGAAAATCAGCTAGACAAAAAAAGATTTTTCTAGTTCTATCCCTTGGCAATGATCCAAACCGTTTAGGGGTGAAAATGGGTCTTGTCAAGTCACAATCACGCGTCAAAATCTCAAACCCAAACTGACTTGTAAGAGCATCCACAATAAGCTCAAGTCCCAGTTGGTCCTCTTTAGATTTATTTATAATTTTTCCTACGTGAAGCTCCCAAAGCCTTCACGCGGGCCTACATAATACCTCTCGCTCCCAATAATCATAGCAAAAATGAGTGATAATTGTTTGAAAACAATAATAAATAAATAAAATGTTGCGGCTAATGATAGGCCACATAGTAATTAAAATAAAAATAAAATAATGAGGATACTCCCATAGTGGAAACTAAGAATAGGCTTTTGGATGTGAGTAGATCATGGTATGGCGGGATGTTATCTGCCTTGCTTATGCCTAACATATTCGACTATCTTGTATCCTCAGTGGGTCGAGTGTGGCTAATTTGATTATTGGCAAGTGATGGGCAAGTTCCTTGGATTGATATCCTCCCGTTTGAGTATCATGAGGATTGGACTGAGGCCTTGGACGAGCCTCAATTTCATGGCTTATCTGTATTAGTATGTTGGGTTCATATCGAGTATGCAAGTTACTCGATCCATTTAGGCTTGCTCTAGCATTGTTGCAGACTAGCACTCCGCACAAACTATTCCATTGTCATATGACGTTGATGCTCAATAGTAAGTCTATGACAGTTGGTACCATAGCATAAATTTTTTTCTTGATCGATTGAAATGGATGAAACTTGGTAATGATTGGTTGATGTCATGCTTGTCAGCCAATATCAAAATAGTAAATTCGAATGAGTAATGGTTGGTTCGTCCTGATACTCGATGCATGGTCGCTATTAGAAGAATGTTTTTGCTGATCTCGAGCAAGCAACAGGTATATGAATTGTTTTGATACTTACTTTGCCTTATGTTGCGAGTAGTGGATCGCGCTTAGGCGTTTCATGTAAGGTTGATGTATTCCACCTTTTGTTCTTGATGTAGGGCTTTTGTTGGCTAGTTGGACGATGTTTTTTGAATTTGCTCAATGCTTCGTTTATTGATTAGTTGGTGACTAAAAGTTGTTTGGCTCGACTCGATGAATTGAACAGTAATGTCTGAATGCTCAGGATACCATATATATCGTTTAATGAATCACCAGATGCTAATAAGTCTTCTTTGGGGTGGTAGGACTGAGACCTCAGGACCTGTCCACATTGAGAGCAGTGGATGCATACACGTCTTGACCTATTCATGGGTCTTATGTTTGGGGAACACACAAAGGTATCTGGTGTTTGCCCGACTTATTAATTGGCCTTATGTTCATGCCCTAATAAACAAAAGATTATCGATTGTTCTCACCCGTTGGTGTAAAATACTAAGTCGTGTTTGATCTTTCGAGTTGTTTTAGGAATTTGTCAAAAGGTTGGATGTTTCACCTGGTTCGCCCTGATTGTCCATGAAGACATGTTACATTGATCATACTGAGGGACAAATCCATGCCACAAACTTGGGCGGATTGTTGTATCACTCCTCAACCCTATCTGAAAATGTGTTGGGCATCAAACTAGGACTAGGATCCGTTCGAGATACCCTACCCGAGAAGTTAAGTGGGTCATCCTCATAATGGAACAGACACATTGTTACCTTGCAAAGGCTATAAGCCGATGGCAATTGATTTTCCGTGTTCAAGTGAAGTAACGAGGCACTAGTATGGACATCGCTCTGAATGCTATACTAATCTGGTATTCAAGGCCAATGAGTGGGAATGGACGCCACAATATCCCGTTGCATGATGGAAGGTGGAAATTTGTGATGAATGATATTCATTTAGATTGCTTAGGCAAATTTTGATGGTAGGCGGGATTTCTTGAGCTCGCAAAGTGGGTTAAAGTTTTCATATGTTGTGTTAGAAGAGATGGCGTTGTCCAAGAAGGATCGTCCTGTGGGACTACTGCTCATATGCTGAGCGAAAGTTTCAACAAGTTCTCATGCAAAGTTGATGGATGATCATGCAGATGTGCTGAATTGACATATCATTGTGTAGAAGATTGAGATGCGTATAACAAATTAAGTGGGTGAGCAGAATAAAATATTAAGATTTGTACTGCGAATTGAGTGGGTGAGCAAAAGATTGAAGATCATGGCAAGTTTAGTGCCGAATTATTTGAGCAGAAAACGGAAAATTGTGACCAACAAAGTGTTGATTTTCCGTGCAAGATTATGAATGGCTTTTCATAGCCGACCTTATCATCCAGGCGGGCGTTTTATCTCTAATTTGACAGTGGTAGATGGAGGTTGTCTACTTTGCTCCTTCACGTGGCAATTCATGATTTCATTTCCATTGGCAAGTTCAGGTATGTTTTCATGCGCACAAATGTGTTCGAACTAAGTTCAGTGTGGCAGTGGTTGATAGATTGAGCATGGTTGTCGTGTTTTTAAGGAATCAAGTTTGATCAAGATAAGAGTACAGAGATCAACATATTTAGGTAGTCAGATGCTCAATTCCTAATGGAGTGGTTTTTATCGCTACGAGGACGTTAGCAAGTTGGGTGCGTGAGAGTGTAGGGGGTAAGACGTTGATGTAACTCAATTGCTCGACGAGTACGTCGAGCAGAACATGTGTTGGAGCTGTCAGTACACGTGGTCCCGACTTAGAGGCTTGACATGACTATGTCGAGCCTATTTATGAGCATATGATGGATGCATGTAGGATGTTGTGTATGCCTTCTGCTTTGCTAAGTTTTCATATCAAGATAACTCAAGCCATTAGATTTTATCCATGCGGATTACGAGAAACATTTAGCCTTTGAAGTAATTCCTGATGTTCTTGAACTTCAATGTTCCTTCTTGGGAATTACCCAAAGACTTGACATTTATCTTAGGGGGAAAGTCTTGCCACCTTGCATTACTAGTCTCTGGATAGTCTACTTATAGTCTAGGATTGCCTTCCGGGGCGCCATCCCTAAGTCGCTCATGACTTGTCTGATGGGCCATTCAATGCATTGAAATTGCTTAGAGGATACTCCCACAATGGAAATTGGGATAGGATTTGGATGTGAATAAGGTCAAGAATATGGTATTGCTAAGTGAGATGCTATCTGACTTGTTAATGCCAAGGCCTTGCTCATGCCTAACATATTCGACTATATTCTCAGTGAGTCGAGTGTTCATAGTTTAGTTATTGGCAAGCTATGGTCTAGTTCTTTGGATCGATATGAGGATTGGTTTGAGGCCTTAGGGAAGTCTCAGAGCTCATCCATATTAAGTATGCAAATTACTCGATTCCCTTAAGCTTGTGCTAGAGTTGTATGCTAGCATGTCGCATGGATCCTTCCACTGTCGAGTGATGCTTATGCTCAATAGTAGGTCCATAACAACCTTGGTGTTAGTAGAGGAGGCCGCCTGGTTAGGGATGGCAGTAGGGCGGATTTGGTTAAGGCTATATGGAGGTTGGGGTGGATACGAATATCCAAACTGTATCACTGTATCTGTTTAATATTCAGGTCGGATACGAATTTGGCCATATCCGCCCCACGGATATCTGTTTATTCTATTTTATTACTAAAATACCATTCAGTAGAATCAGTACTTCAAATATTAAAGACCTAATTTTTTTTCTCCAGACTAAAAGACAACCCATCGTCTCCTTCTATTTTACTAATCTCATATCTGTCTCTCCTATCCATCTCTCTGCTTTGAAAGAACCACACCCATCCCGCTCTCCTCCCTTCCCCGCCTTCCCATTAAGCTAGATGCAAGAAATAAAGGCGTGAAGAACAGTGCACCATCTAGCCCTGCTGCATACCTCCAATAAGTCCAACATACTTCATCCTCTGTTCTGCCATGTGTCGTTCCTTCTTTCGCCTCTGCTTCTTTATCAGATATCAACATCCATTCCATGGTGAATAGATCTTTGGATTTGAGATATGAGATCTTTGGATTTGAGATCTGAGATCTAAGATGTTTAGATTTGAGATCTTTAGATCGATTTTTTTTTTGTATGGTTTTCTTACTCGTGTCAGATCAGGTATTGATGTTGAGTTTTTGTTATAATTTTTGTATGGAATTGAATTGAGAGATATCTCACAACTAACGTTGAGAAGAAGATTTTTTTAACGGATATTTGGGCGGGGCGGATATCCGCCAATCCGTAGGGGTGGGATGATTTTTAAATAAATTTATAAATGGATTGGTGGGGCAGATTTTGGGATTCGCTATTCCTGACGGGGTAGGTGTCATGGACTAGCAATCCGTGCGGCACTAGCTATCCAATTCACTAGTAAGCCTATGAGTAATTACTTTGACGGACACAAATATTAACTTGAGAATGCACAATATCAATTTGTAGACAATATAACGATGCACAATAGTCAGCAAAAGCTTTCATTAACATTCAATAGATTACAATGGGGAAGAACGTTTGAAAAGACGTTGCTCAAGACTAGTTCGATGCTATCAATCGATGGAAATACAAGTTTGAAGTTGAAAAGCAATGCAAAGAAAACAATAAAAATGCTAGCGGTACAGTCTGGCCCGACTATGCAATGGAGGCAACACGTCCTCATAGTCAAGAGCTCAAACCTTCCCCCTATAATATAAATGCTAAGCATTTGGGCACTTTTCAAAAGGAAACATTGAGTTTTGAAACCATTAGGAAAGTCCTGAAATGCATCTGACGTTGATTTCCCTGACCAACGGTACTAGTCCTGACACTTTTCCACACTCAATTCGCTGACGCCTTCACAACGAACTTTTCCAAGTACTCTTCCAGCTTTGAGAGGAGCTCAAACCTTCCCCCTATAATATAAATGCTAAGCATTTGGGCACTTTTCAAAAGGAAACATTGAGTTTTGAAACCATTAGGAAAGTCCTGAAATGCATCTGACGTTGATTTCCCTGACCAACGGTACTAGTCCTGACACTTTTCCACACTCAATTCGCTGACGCCTTCACAACGAACTTTTCCAAGTACTCTTCCAGCTTTGAGAGGTGCGACAGCAGATGCTCGACTGGCTCCCAACTAATCTCTGAAGAAGGCTCATCCTGCCACTTGACCAAATATTCTCTATCCGAGCCTGTGTTGTTGATGAGGCGGTTAGCTAAGATTTCTTCCACTTCTCGATCTGGCTTAGTAGGATGCTTAGGCAATGCTCGGGTAGATACATTTCTTGTGGGATTAGTGGCATATGCATGGTAGGATTTCAAGTTACTTGCATGGAAGACATGATGGGTGAAACGGAGCCAATGGTTGCATAGGAGACTTTACCTACTTTCTTAATAATATGTATCGGTCCCTCATACTTGCGAAACAGATTGTTGTGTGCTCTAGTTGTCCGTTTATACTTGTTGAACATATCTAGCTTCACCGATACCAAGTCCCCGACTTCAAAAGGATCAATCCGTTGTTTCTTGTCGGCCCATTTCTTCATGTGACGGGAGGCTTTCTTAAGATAGGCTCGAGCAACTTCAATGTTTTTCTGTCAGGCTTTGACAAGTTCAAGAGCTCGTGGGCTGGGCTCTTGGTATTCGGTAAGCATTGTATGTGGTGTCAATGGTTGCTGACCAGTGACTAATTGAAAGGGGCTGGAGTGAGTAGCTGAGCTCTTTTGTAAGTTGAAACAAAATTGTGCAACATCAAGTAGTCCCACCCAATTTTTTTGATTTGCACTTAAAAAATGACGAAGGTATTCTTCTAGCATAGAGTTAAAGCGCTCAGTCTGTCCGTCAAATTGGGGATGTTGGCTTGTCGACATATTAAGTTTGGATCCCAAGAGCTTGAACAACTCCTTCCAAAACTTTCCTGTGAAGCGAACATCACAGTCGCTAACAATGTTTTCGGGCAGTCCCCAATACTTCACTACATGCTTGAGGAACAATTGCGCCGTATTTTCGGCTGTGCAAGTCAGTCTGGTTGGCACAAAGGTCACATACTTTGAGAATCGGTCAACAACTACAAGGATACACCTGAAATCCTCCACTTTCGGTAACCCAGTAATGAAGTCCATGGAAACACTTTCCCAAGGACGAGTTGGAACAGGCAAGGGCTTTAGTAAGCCTACTGGTCGATCTCTTTCAACCTTATCTTGCTGGCAAATAAGACATGTTCGAACATAGGCCATTACATCCTCCTGTATCTGCGGCCAATAGTACCCCCTTTATAGCAATGCAAGTGTTCGTCTCCAACCTGGGTATCCCGCCCAATGGGTGTCATGGCATTCTCTCAAAAGTTTTTTCTTCAAACCAGAAGTTCTTGAAACATAGAGGCGATTACCAGTTGTGAGTATTGTTCTATCTTTTATCCAAAACAGTCGAGTTTTGCCCTGCTTTATCAACTCTTTAACCGCCTTCGCTTGTGGGTCTATCTGTAGGCCTGCTTTGATCTTCTCCAAGATGGTGTGACTCGGACCGGTATGGATTAGCACTGCAAGGTCTGCCCTTCTACTGAGTGCATCAGCTACATTGTTAGTGCGCCCTGGCTTGTATTCCAATACTAAGTCAAATTCTGCTAATTTTTCCTGTCATCGAGATTGCTTGGAGGTTAGCATCTTCTGAGTAAGAAAATAGCTTGCTGCAACATTATCCATTTTAACAAGGACTTGAGATTCCAAGAGGTAGTGTCTCCACACCCGTAAACAATGTACAATGGCTAGCAATTCCTTTGTTGAGTAATGGGACTCTGTATCATTCAACTTTCGACTCTCATATGCTACCGGGTGACCATCTTGAAGCAAAACTCCCCCTAAGGCATAATCAGATGCATCAGTTTGTACTTCAAAGGGCTTGGTGATGTCTGGCAAGGCCAATACTGGATCTTTTATCACGGCCAATTTCAAGTCTTGGAATGAAGCTTCACATTGCCTATCCCATTCCCATGTCCGATCTTGTTTCAAAAAATTTGTCAGTGCAACAACTCTCTTAGAGTAGTCTCTTATGAAGCGACAATAATAGTTTGCTAGTCCAAGGAAAGAACGTAGTTGAGACACGTTCTTAGGAGTGTTCCAATCATGGATTGCCTTGACTTTCTCCATGTCCATTCGAATCTTGCCATTGCCAATAACATGACCCAAGAAATTGATCTGGGTCTGACCGAATGAGCACTTTTCCTTCTTGACAAATAAATGATTATCCTTAAGGATTTGGAACACTTCTCGCAAATGATGTAGGTGTTCTTCTATAGTCTCACTATAAACCACAATATCGTCAAGATAGACAACCACGGACTTGTCCAGAAGGTGACGGAACAGGCCATTCATAAGGGTGCAAAACGTAGCTGGAGCATTGGTCAAGCCGAAGGGCATTACCAGAAACTCATATGGCCCATACCTAGTAGAATAAGTAGTTTTGGGTTCGTCACCAGCAACAGTGCGGACCTGATGGTAGCCTGATCTCAAGTCGAGTTTTGTGAAGTATCTGGAGGATCCAAGTTGGTCGAATAAGTCTGCAATGAGCGGTAGCGGGTATTTGTTCTTTATAGTGACTTTGTTCAAGGCTCTATAATCAACACAAAGGCGAAGACTGCCATCATGTTTTCGCTGAAAAGGAACAGGTGCCCATAAGGTGCTTTAGAGGGCCGAATGAATCCCCTCCAACAAGCCATCTAGTTGTTTTCTCAATTCGGTCAACTCTGGAGGGCTCATGCGATATGGACTATGTGCGGGTGGCTTGGCACCAAACACTAATTCAATTTCGTGATCAATGAGCCTTCTGGGAGGTAGATTTTACTTCGCTGAAGTAAGCAATAACTTGGGCAACTTCCTCAGGGATTTTGCTAGTATCATCTTCCATCTCTAGCTTTGCCACAGCTAAGTATGTATCTTCTCCTTTGGCCAAGCCTCTCTTGACTTGGAGCGCCGACAATATTCTATCATGAGTTGTGAGTCGAATTGAGGTTGGTACAATGCGTAGTTTCCTCGATTCTTACTTGAGTTTCCCCAATTTTGGTGAGGTGATCGAGCATTCGACCCTAAGCTTGAATTGGTACTGCCAGTTCTAGCTGTGGAGTGATTGAGCGAAGTGGATCCAGTCATGGGCATATAATCGCTAAACCTTTCTACTGCTGCAATAGCACTTGTAATATCTATCACCTTCTGCCTTTGCAATTCTACTTGCAGAAGCGACTGAGCTTGTTCCATGAAACATAAAACTTTGTCATTCTCAGACATGTCTCTAATATCTAGCAAGCAAGTTGAGAACTGCCTGACATAGTCTCGACTATTGCCTGTCTGTTTGATGGTGTGGAGCTTTTTTCTTGCTAAGAAATCAGTGTTCTCAAGCAAGAATTGATTTCTGAGTTCCTTCTTGAGGTCTGCCCAAGTTATAATAAAGATGCGACATTCTTCCATATCTGCATATTTGGTTCTCCACCATAGTTTCGCATCACCTGCTAAGTACATGGTGGCCATGGTGACCTTGGCTTCTTCTGATTTGGGGTTCACCGCCCGAAAATACTGCTCCAAATCAAATAAGAAGTTCTCTAGTTCCTTCCCATGTCGTACCCCAGCATATGACTTTGGCTCAGACACTTTCATCTTAGGGTGATCAGTCATCCATGTAGTCTTGGTCAGCAAACCAACCCTTACAAATAAGTCCTTCAGCTGTAATTGGAAGTCACTCATTACCTGAGCTGTGGGGTGAGGCGACTCTTCCATAGCGATTGTTCGTCCCTCTAAATTATCGACGTGCTCAGCCAGTGAATCCACTCTGTTTGCCAAGTGAAAGAGTCCATTAAGTCGACTGATCTGTTCTCCCAAACTGCTTAACTGGTCCATTCTGTTTTCTAGTCTCTGCATTCAACTAGCCTGTCGTTCCTCCATAGCGCTAAGGTGCTCACTTAGTTCCTGCATCCTGGTTTGCATTCAACAAGCTCTGGCTCTGATACCAACTATCACGGACTAGCAATCCGTGTGACACTAGCTATCCAATTCACTAGTAAGCCTATGAGTAGTTACTTTGACGGACACAAATATTAACTTGAGAATGCACAATATCAATCTGTAGATAATATAACAATGCACAATAATCAACAAAAGCTTTCATTAACATTCAATAAATTACAATGGGGAGGAACGTTCGAAAGGACGTTGCTCAAGACTAGTTCGATGCTATCGATCGATGGAAATACAAGTTTGAAGTTCAAAAACAATGTAAAGAAAACAATAAAAATGCTAGCGGTATAGTCTGGCCCGACTATGCAAGGGAGGTAACACGTCCTCACAGTCAAGAGCTTAAACCTTCCCCCTACAATATAGATGCTAAACATTTGAGCACTTTTCAAAAGGGAACATTGAGCTTTAAGACTATTAGGAAAGTTTTGAAAGGCCTCTGAAGTTGATTTCCCTGACCAACGGTACTAGTCCAGGGATGAATTTGCTCAAATCCGCCCCGTTGCCATCCCTACGCCTGATCCTTAAATCTGGATATTGCGGATATTCTAGAAAACAAAAACCCAAACATGACCCACGGTCGAGTCAGCACGGTTTCCCTGCCCCAATCTAAGCAACGGAGCAGCAGCAGAGCCCAATGACCAAAACCATCAACTTGTATTAAAAGATGGAAGTTGGAATTGCTTTCAACACTCACCGACTTCTAACCTTCCAAAACCTCGCTCATTTCAAACGTCTCCCCTTTCAACTTCCCTCTCTCCGCACAACCAAACCTCCTTCCATTTCTCGTTGCAATTTAGGGTTTTTCAGAGGTTTTAGTTTCAGAGAAATGGTGACATCTTCAAATCCATCACCTCTTCCATCGGCTTTCGCAGTCAAGGAGAAGATTGAACTCACCGAGAAGGAGAACCAAATCTTCGAACGATTGCTTCAAGTTGTTCGTCACTTCAGTCTCAACACTCAACTTCGCGTCGCGGGCGGTTGGGTTCGCGATAAGGTTGGACGCTTCTTGTACTGCAATGTGTAGTTTTGATTTCGTTTTAGTTGTGGTTTGATTTTTCGGAAAGAAAGTTTGGGTATTGAAATGGTTTCTGTGCTACAATTAAGTCATCATGAACAATGCTTAAATAATTAGGGCACAGCTAGGGTTATGCCATCGAGTGGAATAGGTTTCTTTGATAGTGAAGAAAGACATCAGATTATGAAGTATGAATTAGCACAATTAAGTGACAATTTAACAGACTCTTAGAATAAAGGTGCAGTTTTTCACATCAATTAGTAGAGTGATTCGAATGGTTTGCAAATTTATGGTCGGACCTTGTATGTGTGGGAAAGGCACTAAAATGTTGAAGGTTTTCCACATTGCTGCATTTCTTTAATAGGTATTGACACATTGGGGAGAAAAAATGGTTTTTACTAACCGATAAGGACTCTCTTAGTTTTCATTATAAATTAAGGACGCCACATACACATGACCAAATGAAAACTATATCATTTGAGTTCCGAGAAAATTAAATACTAACATAAGAAATAATGTGTAAAAGTTGTCTTGTTTCGACACGCGTGCCTCAAGATCTACGTTGACTAGGATAAATGAACTTTTCTACTAATATCACGAAGCAAGCGAGAAGCCGACTTGGGTGCGACACAAGCTGGCCGGCTAGCGCCCATTGTCCAAGACCCTTGAGAGGGTGGTCCCTAAACACTTACAAAGACCGTTTATCAAGATATTTAATGGCAATGATCTAAATATGTATCTCAACAAACGATGAAGATAAGGTCCGAAACTTTGGCATGTTGTTTCTATTGTTAATCTATAATTTTCCTAAAAATTTTCAGCTCAAATGAATCAAAAAAATATTTTTCAAATTTAATAGTTTTTAATTTACATTGAAAACTAAAGGGGTCCTCCTACGTTTGTAAAATTATTTTTTTTGGTCTGTAAACAACCAATGCCCCCTTCTTTAATAGTAAGATGTATTATAATAGGGTTACAAATTTGGCGAAGTACTTTAAGGAGATGTCATTTTAAGAAAGGGGAAAAAAATTACGAATAAAAAGAATGTATATGAATTGAACTACAACACGGATGCATTTTAGTGCATATGCATCAAAGAGCCAATTGCATTATGAAAAGAGAGACCAATCCGATAGGAGAACTGCAAATACAAAGCATCAAATCTTGGTCAATGGTGAAGGAGGAGGTTCTCAGCAGAACTGCTGATCCAAATGAGATTTAGTGAAGGGTAACTTGCTCTAATATTGCTTAGAAAACTTATACTATTGGGGTAAACTGCCCTAGCTGTTGATAACTTTAGGCATGATAATTCCCATTTATTGTGTCCTCTGCAACTAGCAGGAAGAGATAACAGACCACATCCGTATTAATTGTCCTTTCAATGAATTCTGAAAAAAAACTGCCGTATCCATGGTTCTATTCTTTTTTTTTTTTTTTTGAAAAGCCAGCGTGTTGATGGTGGGTATAGAACCCAAGACGTGGGGGTTAAACCACCACAGGCTTAACCATATAACCAGGCGCAATGGTTCTATTCATAATTGGCTGGTGGGATGGAGTTACAACAATCTGGGCACTGGGGATGTGAATAGGAGTTTTTGTAGGGCATTAGCCATTCAGCTTAAGAATGATTCTTATGGGGATCAGCTCACAAGTCAATCAACAATGTGTCTATGTTTAGGTGGGATAATAATTTAGCAGGGTGACCTATTTTTGTTTGCTTT
Source organism: Berberis thunbergii (assembly GCA_003290165.1). Classification (NCBI taxonomy): domain Eukaryota; kingdom Viridiplantae; phylum Streptophyta; class Magnoliopsida; order Ranunculales; family Berberidaceae; genus Berberis; species Berberis thunbergii. The sequence goes on along the minus strand of QNQO01009924.1, from coordinate 59,069 downwards.
GTTCTTGTTTGTACCTGCGAGTTTTTCACAAACCTTACTTGGCTTTGTAGTAATGCCTTACTCCTCAATTGTTTTAAGCTCAGAGTAGTTTTGAAAATTATTATGGTGCCTTTTCTCAGCTTCTTGGCAAAGAATGTTATGACATTGATGTTGCATTGGACGATATGTTGGGTCGAGAATTTTGCGAAAAGGTCAATGAGTATTTGATACATAAAGGGGAAGAACAAAAAGGAATTGGTGTTATCCAATGGTATGTATTTATGCTCTGTTTGCTTATCGAACGTGGACATAAAACTTTTGACAGTGTCGGGTTTGACCATCATATGTAACCTGTCAGTTGTGAAAGCAATTTATTTCTTCATTATATTGTTGAAAAAAAAAGTATATGAAAAGGAAAACCTTGGATAAATACTTGTTTTTATTGGATATCTTGTTCTTGATCTATAGTATGCCATTGTGCATTTTTCATTATTTGCTTCTTATAACTGTGGTTCATATAGCTGGCTTATGTTGAACCTTGAAATAACAATTTAAAAAAAAAGTATTATTGCTTCTCTTGAAAATCAATAAAACGAAAAGCCACCTTGACAACATTAAGGTCCCACTATCAAAAAATTCCAATTAGCATACAAAGAATCAAAAGATAGCCCTTAAAAAGACCGATGATGAGACACCCAATCTCACAACAAATTAAAATCTCCATAGCTAAGGCTCCCTATTAGTAATTTTATTGTGGAAAATTCTGGAGTTACATTCTAACCATACCATTCAACACACAACCAAAGAAATCAACTAATTTCACACCAAAACTGAAATCACGATATATGATATATCACATGGGATTTTCAGGATATTACAAATGCCTATATATGGGACATATCCCACAATATTTCGATATTTGTACTTCATAGTGTAACCTTTGAGGTGTACATGCTCGATACCCTTTCGTGATCGAAATTGAATCTCTAGATTTCTAAGTTTTCAGAATTTCTTACCACCAGTTATTTAATTGACACTTTAACCTCTTGTTCAGCAACCCTGATCAATCGAAACACTTGGAAACAGCAAGAATGCGCCTGTTTGATATATGGATTGATTTTGTAAACCTCAGATGTGAAGATTATAGTGAAAACAGCCGTATCCCAACAATGGTACATTTTTATTTTTTTATTGTTATTTTGTTTTTATATTTGTACAATAGTTACATTTTTGTTGGTTTAGGGTGTTCTTGAAGTTTAGGGGTTTACACTGATGATTTCGTGATCTGTTGGAAGATATTTTGGACTTGTAATTTTTTTTCCCCTATATATATTGTATATGTTTTTGTAGGTTACCTCAGAACCAGCCACCCTTCCCCTCCCCCTCCCCCTCAAAGAGATGCACACACACACACACCACCCCAACCCAAATTGCCTTTTTTATTTATTTATTGTCCGGTTTTAAGTATTGAAGAATTTGCTTTGTTGATTAAAAAAGAATGAGATGAGCAGCTAGAACAGGTTAGAACTTGAAGTTTTTGCACTAATGTGCTGAACTGGCAATGTCTATGACTCCCTCATCCTTTTAGAGGGTGGAGTTTACTAAAATTGTTGTATTATGTGATCTCTGTCCAAGTTTGATGAAATTTTCACATTTTTATTAAAAGGTAGTTCTTGGATTTTCGATGGTTTTTTGTGTAATAGAAAAATAAATACAATGTTGCATCATGCTAGGTAAGATGCGCTATCGCTAAAGATTCAAGTGCCCCCACTTTTTATTTGGGATTTGTCAGATTTATTATTATTACTATCTTCATTGTTGTTGATGGTGTTTCTTGTTATAATTAATGTATGATCATCATGCTCTAGCCTATTAAATTGATAAACGATTTTTAACTATATCATTTTATCACTTGTTTTATGTTTTATGTTTTGTAGAAGTTTGGCACTGCAAAAGAGGACGCAGATAGAAGAGATCTAACCATAAACAGGTAATTGGGACATTCTAGTATATAATTACAAAGTTGTCAGACTGCTTCTAAGTAACATTTCTACGATGTTATCAATAATTGCATTGGACTGCTTCTAAATAGCTTTTTCTAAGTTTGTTCTCAAGTTCAGACAGCGCTACGAACTTATGACTAAAGGATACGTAAGCCCATTATCTAGGTATATGATTGACGGGATATGCATAGTGATTTTTTTTACAATATACCTACAAAGAGCTAAGCACTGTGTCTTAGGGAGTTATGTTTTTGTTAGTTACCTCTAGGGTCTTTAAGTCTCTCTTTACTATGAATCCCCTATGTAAAATTTTCTCGTGTTTACAAAATTTAGTAAGTTTTCTGTCATTTACAAAATTAAGCACTTATATGAATTATCTAAGATGCTACCAAACCCCCAAAAAGTTTATTTTTTGATTATGGTCTTATGGTTGTTTTGATTTGTTTTTCTTTGACAGTATGTTTTCCAAAAAGTTAATTTTCCATTTTGATCTAATGGTTATTTTGATTTGTTTTTCTTTGGCAGCATGTTCTACAATATCAATACCAATTTAGTCGAAGATTTTACTGGAAGAGGTCAAAGTTGTTTCACCTGTTCTCTGCTTTTCATTGTTCTTATTCTCAAACAAAATTTGACTAGTGATTGTTTTATCAGGCTTACAAGATCTAAAAGCTGGAGTTATAGTGACTCCTTTGCCACCAAAAGAAACATTCTTGGATGATCCCCTACGAGTTCTTCGAGCCATTCGTTTTGGTACTTCAATCCTATCATCTCTTCTATAAGTATTTTGCAAAAAGTCTGTTTCATTAGATGGCTGTAGATAGTGATTGATATATTCAAGATATATAATTTTGGTGTAACTGGATCAAGAAATTGTAGAAAATGAAATGCGAGCCCTTTGAAATGAATCTAGTTGTTACATTGTGAAGGTCACAGAGAAATTGAGCTCACAAGCACTTGCCACCATCTTACGAAGAGCCTCTGCCACTGTGATATAGAGAAATTGAGATAAGGATTTTCTTGTCTATCTCCCTGACGAGCTTTACAGAATCCAACTAAAAATCTTCATGTCTGTTTTGGTAGAATCTCCTATGTTTTCCCTCTTTGATTTTTGAACTAAGAAACCTCTTTGGTCGAAAATCACGAGTCTCCGTCAACTTTTGAAAGCCTCGTAGAATGTTTGCAAAGTTTTTTTGGGTTCTATACATATGCACAACACTTTCCACTCCTACTTGTGTATGTATGAGAGGTGTTCTTGTTCTTAGCGTGTTGTTGAGATTGGGAGAATGATTATTGGTATAAAGCTTCATGCACTGAAGTTCTCTAAAAGGTGGACTACACGACAAACTATGTTGCAACGACATGGCTATGAGTGTCGGTATTCGATACAGATACGTAGTGTCGAACACGTTGGACAAAAAAAATAATATGAGTTAAGCTACGGGTACATTTTAGTTGTATTTACTTTTCAACAATTAGTTTTGAACTATTAGTCGTCTATGCAGTTAAAATGGATAACGAACCCATAACGGGATATAATCGAATATTTTATTAAATATATTTTTAATATCCTCACAAAGTATTGATGTATTTATAAAGAATTCATAATATTAAATTCAAAAACATCAAATCATTAATAAAAAAATATTTTCCCTTCATATGATAGTGATATCGCAATAGAAAGTGCGATCGACTCTTCGTCTTCTTCCCTTCTCTCATTCTCTGTCAACCGGCGAGGTCTGATTCTTTATCAATTGGTAATGGCAAGCTCTGGTTCTTCTTCGATCGAGAATGAAATGGGTGATTTTTTTTTATTTTTTTATTTTATTTATTTATTTATTTATATATATATATATATATATAAATATATATATTAGAACAAAAAGTTAAAACAACGTTACCACAATAATGGCCATATAACAACGTTATATCGGAGCCGTGATACAAAACGTGATAATCTCATAACGTAACGGCTCACCCTCGTTAAGCGTTATATCGGAGTTATATCAGATTATCAGTGTTATAACATTGTTTTAACTGCACAGTTAGTCGTATTCATACACTTGTAGTCACTATTGCTACTCATGTACTACTAATTTGCCATAATATGCTTGTAAGATTATACGAGTATCTGACACGATACATGAAAAGTTGATGATCTAAGCATTGAGTGTTCAATGGAAGTATCACCGAGTGTCAACACGATACATGTCAAAACGTTTTTTCTTGTAAAGATAGTGTCGTTGTTACATAGATAACAAGTATTCTGATTTTGTTCATAGTGGAATTCTTTCTCCATCGTCGTGATTGTCACATTGCAAGATTTGGTCGGTCATGAGAAGATGGAAACATGAAAATAAATTTCTGGTTTATGTTGGGGTTGCAATCCTAGCTAAAAAGGATGGTTCAAATAATCTCGCATCCAATATCAAAATGTTAGATGATTTTGACAATGATCTTCCTCCATGTTTTCTTCAAAGTTTTTCTAAAAAGATCTTATAGGATTTATGTTGGATAGTAGCACACGTGTGCCAATCACTCATATTTCAACAAGTGTGAGGTTTGTGTAAGGGTGGCAATTAGTGATCCAACACGATGATTTGACACGACCTGCTACGTAACTGGGTAGAATGATATGACCCACCAAATTTCTGGGTTAGGTTTGGGTTTGAGATCTTGACACAGTTGACATGGAATCAACCTATTTGTTGTTTCATAATTGTTATATGATTAATAAGCTTATTAGCATATATATGTTTTTTGGTAACTATATAACTTTGGTATGGTTATGGTCAGTCATAAAAATAGAACATTGCCAAACTTGTACGATTACGTACAAATTTTAGAAAATGATTTTGGCACGGTCAGAAACATTGTCCTAAAGGTAGAAACGATCATCGAACGTGTTAAGACAGGTCAACCCGGCACGACATGGCTCAGAGACGGATTGGACTTGGGTTTGACATCTTTGACACTATCACTAAACAAGTGGGATTCGGGTTTGACAAGTTGACTCAAAATTTTATTTTGACACGACAAGACACGACCTACGCAGTTGAAATGATGTCATAACCCTGATATAACACTTAACGGGGGTGAACGTTATGTTTTGACATTATCACGTTTTGGTATCATGGCTATGATATAACGGCTGTTATATGAGATAACGTTTTTTTCAATATGTCATTTAAATGTTTTGTTCTAATACACAAATAAAAATAAAAAATTCACCCATTTCATTCTCGATTGCACCATAACCCTAGACTCTCGCTGTCGCCGATTGACAGATAATAAGACCTCACCAATCGACATAGAACAAGAAAAGAAGAAGAGTCAATCACACTATTTGTTGCAATCTCACTCTCATATGAGGGAATTTTTTTTTAATTTATGTTTTGATGTTTTTGAATTTAATGTTATGAATATGATTTACTTTTTTGACTTTATAATACATAAATACTAAGTGGGATATAAAAAGTATATTTAAAAAAAATTCCGTTATAACCTATGACGCTCTTGGACCATTATGAGTTTGTTATCCGTTTTAATTGCATAGGACACGACCCATTGCCACTCCAAGGTTTGTGGCAGGGGTAAAATTGTGTCGATAGCTCGAAATTGCAGTTTGAAAAATTTGCACGAGAAATTTTTATGGGGATATTACACCTCAACTTACACCCCATAGCCATAAAGTGATTTACATCTGTTAATAGGGTGTTCGAGAGCGTTTCCCAAAGCCAGGCCCCAATGTAGTTGAGTTGCAAATGAGCTGGCTTGGAGGATGTCCAAATATCAGCCCAATGCAGGAGGGGATGGGGAGGGGGAACTAGGGTTGTCACCCTGAATTCAAACAAACATTTGCTCCAAAGCTGCTGAACTGAGTTGGCAAGAAAGGAGGAGGTAGTCTATGATTCTAGAGCTTGGCCACATAAGACACAGTGGTTGGGGATGGTGATACCTCTATTGGCTGAGCCAAATGAATTTGTGGAGCTTTGCTCAATAGGAGACCTATGTTATTAAATTAATGATCAATCACTAATTAATCTCTTTTCGCTAGTAAGTCGTTATGATTTTTGAATTAATCGTTTCAATAATCTTTAGCTCGAGTAATCGGCGATTTCTTGTTGATGTATTGATTAATTACTTTTAAAATTCACCGATTTATAGGTCTGCTGTAATATGTTATAAATAAAAAGGAGAGTTAATTTTAATTTTTCTAATTTTGCCTAAACTTTATCAATATGAAGAAAAACGACCAAATGAAAATAACAAACTAAGCTAAAGAATATAGAAAGACACCTTTATTTGACATTGGATTTTTTTATTTTGTTATAATTTATCTTAAATTGTGGCATGTGATGTCTACTACCTCAATAGACATTAATTTCAAAATAAAAAAAACATCTTGTAATATATTATATAAAAGAATAGATAAAATATGAGCATAAAATATAGGCCGATTAATTCTGATTAATTTCATATCGCTCCTAAGCCGATTAGGGTTCGATTAACGATTTAACTACATAGTAGGATACATGTTGATTCGGTGCCAACTTTGAGGTAGCAGGCCTTGACAGACAGTTTGTTATCTTGACCACTCCAATCCCAATTTCACGTCTCTTGATTCTCATCTAGACGAGGGATTTCCCAATCATTAAGGTTCTTTCTCACATGGAGGTTCCAACACTGATTGCTAGTTTCAGAATTGGAAAAGACTTTGATCATGACATTGTGAGGCCACTAAGTTTGGATATGTTCCTAGTCAAATGCCACCAAGGAGTCCCACCTATTGCAAGACTTCCTCAAACGAGTGAGAAACAAGAGAAACAAAAGGTCAACTCCAATGAATTCGAATTCTTTAGTTTTACTTTTGATATGAACTTTGTATATTTTGTTTTTGTAAAACTAGGATGCCTTAGGTCCATGTCAGTGTCATAGTTAATTTTAATTTCAAATTTAGCCATTACTTTGTACTTATAAGTACCCTCTTAATAATTAAAGTTGATTGTTGGTTGAAATAAAGAATTCGACTTTGAGCCTTTTGAGAGATTTCTCTCTTGCTTCCTTTTTCAGTTTAGGTGGATTTTAAGGCTTAATCATCATCATGTAATTTACTTACAGGAGAGACGATTCATTATCCATAAATAGAGGAACAAAGAAAGCCTAAGATAGCTTACACAAAATAAAAGCAAACAAGAGGCCACGTGAAAAAATTTCTTCATCCAATGTATCTTTTACAGAGACATCCTTTTGAGGAATAAACCTCGTTGATGTGAGGATACCATTAGAGATAGAGATATACTCCCACCATTTACCATCATTCTTTTACAATCCTCAAAGACCTTGTAACTGTTACTATATGAGTGTGACCTAGTACTTTAGTTTAAGAAGGCCTTCTCTCAATGTCTCGAGCATTTTGGCAAGCATTTATCACTTTTTGTTAAGTTCTTGCTCATTTAGTATTTTGTCTAGTGTAAAACACTCTTTTTTCTTTAGGTGCAAGGTTTGGATTTGTACTAGACGAAAAGTTAAAAGAAGCTGCTTCCAGCGACGAGGTTAAAGCTGCTATTGCTAATAAAATTAGCAGAGAGCGCGTTGGTCATGAAGTACGGTAGCCATCTAGCATTATGTTTACAAACTTTTCTTTTTATCAAATTGAGCATTATGATAGCCAAAGGAACACTTATTTTTTCTTGGTTAATCTATTGTGGTTCAATATGTTTACTATGGTTATATATTGGTTGCAACTCTTTGCAGATTGATCTCATGGTTTCTGGCAATCAACCAATTAAAGCGATTTCATACATTTGTGACTTGCAATTGTTTTGGGTTGTCTTTTCTGTTACTCCTGAAGTTGAGTCAGCAGTTATTGAAGGGCGTGATAGGTTACTTTTGCTGTTATGTTTGCTAAGGCTTTCATTTGTAAAGGCAACGACTATTTCACACCACCAAAAGTGCTTTCTCACACCATTTAACTCTCCCACACCACCTATATAAATAAGAAAAACCATTTTTTTCCTCCCCATTCAAATCGAAACGCAAGTCTCCCCTCTTCTCCCCCATTCAAATCTTCCCTCTCCTCACATTCAAAGCGTATTCAAAATCGATTTCTACTCCTCTTGGTTTGATTGCGTCTTCCCTTCTTGCATCTTCCCTCTTGCAAAACAAGCAAGCAAATCTTCCTTCTCGCATCTTCCATTCTCTTGGTTTGATTATTTCTGCAACCCCTCGGGTCCATTCTTTCTCATTTCAAAACATTTTCAAGTGATTCAAATTGTGTTTATTAGACAACTCAGAGTAGTACAAATTTTGTGTTTTGATTAACTTGAGAATCAATCTCGATTGAGCACATAAGTTGGCAGAAAGTCAGTGATACTATCCCGTTTTCATTGTAAGACAAATTTGCGCGACTTTAGTAAAATGACAATAACTTGCTCATTTCAAAACATTTTCAAGTGATTCAAGTTGTGTTTATTAGATAACTCAGAGTACTACAATTTTCGTGTTTTGATGAGCTTGAGACTCTGTCTCAATCGAGCGTATAAGTTGGCCAAAAGTTAGGGACACTATCCCATTTTCTTTGCAAGACAGATTTGCGCCCCATTTTCTTTGCAAGACAGATTTGCGCGACTTTAGTAAATGATTATAAATTGCTCATTTCAAAACATTTTCAAGTTATTCAGGTTGTGTTTATTAGATAACTCAAAGTACTACAATTTTCGTGTTTTGATGAGATTGAGAATCGATCTTGATCGAGCATATAAGTTGGCCGAAAGTCAGAGACACTATTCGGTTTTCATTGCGAGACTTTGGTAAAATGACCATAACTTGCTCATTTCCAAACATTTTCAAGTGATTCGAGTTGTGTTTATTAGATAACTCAGAGTACTACAATTTTCGTGATTTGATGAGTTTGAGAATTGGTCTCAATTGAGGGTTTAAATTGGTCGAAAGTTACCATTTTTTAAGTTATTGTTTTTTCAAAAACAATTTTTTAGGTGGTGTGGGTTAGTAGAAAAAAAAACTAAAAAAAGTACATGGTGGTGTGAGACAGCGGTTTTGGGTATTGGAGGTGTGGAGTAGTCGTTGCCATTTGTAAATTATATTGGAATCCTAAGATATTGATAATGTTTTGTGTATATTTGTGATTATGTTGCTAAGTTTTCTTTCAGGCTTTGTGTTGCTTACATGGATGCTGCATGGGAACTTTTACAGCGAGTTGGGTGCCTGAAATTTAATGTGAGTTGCTTAACGCAGAAAACATTCTTCTTTTTCGCTACATCTTGGTGTGTTGGAGCCAGTAATTTGTACCTACTTATGTTTTTTTTTTCCTGTTCTCAGGAAAGTTTTATCTTGTCTTGTGTAAATTGTGAAGAGTTTGAAGATGACATATCAATAAATATAAGAGATTATGCAAGTGCAATACGATAGACGTCCCCCTAAAAAACAAATGACATGAATTACATTTAAAAACAATGATAGCTGAAAGTTACACATTTCTTAACCTCTAAAACATTGTTCAAAATTATGTTAAATGATATTTTGGATTAAGAACATGTTACAATCAAGTGAGGAGGTTTGCATCTTGATGCTTAGGATGTATGGATTTCTATTTTAGCACCTTCTTTGAGGCTGTCCTGGTTCATTTGCTATTGTTTACAAGTCTTAAAAGGTGTTTTCCATTTGAATAGTCGTCAGAGTTATGGAATCCACTTTTTATATTTTGCTCTTATTTAGTTATTAACGATTCAATTTTTTAAGCTTAGGGTGGAACCCTGGAATACAAAAGAAAACTAACCTTAAAAGGACTAGGTACTAATACTATAAAGCCTCAGTTTTCATGTGAGAAATTAAAGAGAATGCCCTTTAAGGATGGATAAGGTAGCATCCAATGCCAAAATTTCATTACGACTCCTCAATTGGCCATATGATTTTCGTTGAAGATTCTTGCGTACACTCTCTTCAAAATACACCACCAAAAAGCTAAATGCCTAAGGTTCCAAAGAAATCTTCTTTTGGATGAGAGACACGGAGTTTTGGACCCCTCAAAGGGGATTCTACAGATCCAGGAACTGCCTGAACCAATTTGAACAGCTTAGAAATGAGTGACATACCTTCCTAACTAGTGGCTGTGAGTGTGATGGAAAATGTATGCTGTAAAGTAGAGCTGCACTTTGTGTCAATTTGTATTCTCCTCGATTTACTTTTATATTCCAGGTTTAGTTAGGTGTGTCTGCTTGACATTCAGTTCTACCAATGTTTTATTTATTGGCTGTTTTCCTTCATTTGTTTTACCATCTGAGAAATATGAATTTCAATAAAAAAAGGAATTTAATTCAGTCAAAAGGACACGAAATAATTAAAGATGTTTAACATGTTGATGGCATGTGTGTAGTAGTACAAAGTAATGTAAGGGTCTATATTATGTTCATGCACCTAAAATGACCAAGGGAAGTAAACCAAAACTGAAAGAATGCTAATCTTGTATTTATCTTTTTGAGGGATGACCAAAGAAGATGAGCAGCCTATCTTGTTTTTTTTTTTTTTTTCCCTTTTCATTTATTTAATTAATTAAATTAGTACTTTTTCTTGTTTGCATTTATCTCATTTTATTTTTATGTTAATTTAGGACGACCAAAGAAGACTTTGCTTGTATGGGGCTCTGTTTCTTCCACTAAGAGAAATTTCATACACAGACAACAAAGGCAAAAAGGTTAGCATGCTCACACCTTTCCTTGTGTCCAAGTGACATTATTTTGTAGCTGTGTGTTAGATATAGTTTAATTATTTTCATGTCTTAGCTGCTGTCTTCTAGTAATAAAACTGATCTATGGCTGAGTTGATTTTGTTATTTGAGAACATTGGCTTGGATAATGATTATTGGAAGTATTAAGATCTCCTTCGTTCTCAAGTGAATTAATCTTAGTTAATGAAAATTAGTGTTGCGGAAATCTAACATAGTAGACTTTAAGTTGCAGTCAAATTGAATTTACTTCTGGTTGCGGTCGAGTAAAATGCACTTGTAGTTGTCATCTAGTAATGAAATTGAATTCACATGTCACTCAACAGGGAATTACATCGAATACATCATACAGATAATCTTGTGTGTTTTTAGGCTGATTGGTGTCATGCCTTAGTTGCTACTGTCTAGTGATACAAATGACCTATGATTGAGCTGATTTTGTTATTTGAGAACATTGACTTGTTAATGATTATTGAAGGTGTTAAGACACCCCTCATTCTCAATTGAATTAATTTCAATTAATGAAAATTAATGATTGCAAAAACCTAATGTTGAAGTTTGTAAGTTACAGTTAAATTGAAATCACTTGTGGTGGGGTCCAATCAAAGACGACTCTTAAGTTCACATGATGAGTATCAATAACACACAAGTACACTCAGCAGGGGACTATATTAAATATATCCTACAGATAACCTCTCAAGTGAGTGAAGGAATTCATTGTTGATAAGAAGTGCAAATGTTATGAGAACAAACATTGAGTGCATAAACAATTAAATAAAAGTTCGATTAATTTGGTACATGTGCATATTCAAGTTATAAACTTCATTTTGTTAGATATTTGTTCTTTTTGCCAAAGCAAAACAAGAGAAATGTACTTGTAGAAATAGAGGGGAGGAGCTTACCAAACAAGTGAATGAGATACCAAAGAAAAAAAAGTTCTGATGACAAAAGCGGACCAATGAAACAAGAAGGTCACTGATGGTAATACAGATAATAGTGTCAGCCGAGCTGAATAAAGATATGTTGGGTTTTTGGTCTGTTTATTGTCTTGGGAATTGGGTCGATTAGAGAAAATTAAATAGAACAATAGAGGAGAGAAAAAGTTTTGAGTTTTGAAAGAAAGAATATTGTTAGATTAAAAGTTTAGATTAAAAGCTTCCCTTATCTTCCTCGAAGAGTTTTCCCATCTCCAAACCATTTCTTTAAGGCCAAGAAAAGTTCTCTTTACCCCAAAAAAATGCAGGCATATCTTTCTTTCCAGATGCACCGAATGATGATTTAGAACCCAATTGCCTTGCAACATTAGATTGTCACATCTCCAGCTTATTAACCAATCAGTTAAACTCCCCACAATTGGCTTGGCACCCTGAATTCAGCCTTCAATTTCATCCAAATCTCTTGAGAGTACTGGTACCTGAGGAGCAGGGGACTCGTCTTCCTTGTTACACAACATAACATTTGTAGGGGAATGTCAATTATCAGGGCATTTTCCTTTCTCATTTGACAAGATCTAGGGACATGAATGTCTCTGCTTGCCAGGTTATCAGTGGTAGCCGGTAAGTGTAAAGTATATCCCCAATTCCAATAGTCCACTTGAAGAAATTCAATCTCGAGTGGGATCGCATCAAGCCAACCTGACTCTTTATTGCTACGTACATAGCTATCATGTCATATTGCTTATGCAGGGTTCTAATTTTCCGCTTTTTTTTTCTTCATGTTGCTTCTATGGGGCTTTATATTTTCCACTCAGAAAGCCTTCGAAATATGTAATATTGAATATACTGTTACTTTGCCATGCTTTTGATGTTCATACAGTTTTTACCTTTGCTCACATTGAATTGTATTGTAGTGTTTGTTAGACTTGATTGGATTTCCTATGAAAATTAAGCTACTGCATTTCTCAAATTTGAGTTACTGCTGCAACAGGTTCCACTTGTCAATCATATCTTTCGAAATTCTCTCAAGCTCAAAGCTAGTGATGCAGATACGGTTAGTTTGGACTTTTCTCTCTCTTCTATATGTGTGTCTTGCTTATTGTTAATGTTGGTTTCTTTCAATTCTCTACATTTGTTATTGTGTTTCCTCCTACATACTAACGTGTTTATAATTTACATATTTTTTTTTATCGTTATTGACATGTATATTCATTTGTCATATCCTAACTAAAAATGCTAGTGGAGATGTTGTTGTTTATGGAGTTCTTTTCTTGTTAGGTTATAAACTTGCACACTTCTTCAGAAAGATTCAAATCTTTGATTCCTTTGATGACAAATAACGATGCAATTGAGATTGCTGAAGTTGGTTCCATTGGAGAAAATTTTGAATTACCACTCACATCAAAACAGCGTATACTTGCAGGTTCAGTATTTAATATCTTATTCTTGTTATATTGAGATTTATATGTATTGTGAATCACTATGAAGCATATATTGATTTTGATCTATGTTACTGGTTTCAGTTTTTTTTTGTTAATTTTTAATTTTAATTTTAATTTTTATGTGTGGCAGTATAATGTTAATATATATTTTTTGGTTCATTTATATTTGATCATTGAATATCCAGGGCCGCTTTTGCGGCAAATAAAAGGTTTTTGGAGAGTTGCCTTGTTAATCTCCATGTTGATATATTGCACGGATACAAATCACACTGGGCTTCTTCCAGACTCGCATTTTGAATTGGACGATAGCAAAGACTTACATGAAAAAATTGAAAGTACCATTACTGAATTAGGTATGATAATTGAATCTTTTTCATGGTTAGTAGGTCTCACTTTTTATGTTAGTTATTTATCATCTTATTAGTTTGTCATTTGGTTTGGTATTTTCTTAAATGTTTTCAAATGAGATAAAACTGTCATCGCTGCTGTTCCTCTTTGCGAGTTTTAGTTCATGTTTTTTTCTAGAAACCATTTTATAACGTGGTATTTTTCAGTCTTTTTAGTTGATGTCAATGCCCCGTACTTTCTTATGCCATAGACTTCATAGCTTATGTTAACATTTTCTCTGTTTAGCCATTATGATCTTGTTTTCTTTACGAAATAAGAATCAAAGGCAGCAGCAGTTCACATACTCTGATCGTCATAAGAAAAACTGTTGGGCAGCAGGAATGCAGTTATGAACAATATATTCTATATCACCAGGAAGGTGTATAAAATCAGCTAGAGGAGGCGTTGAGGAGGTAGAGTTATTTGGGTCCTACTAGGGACATGGTTTTTTCAAACCAGTCTGTCGAAGTGAGGATATACTAGTTTGACGTGGTAGTGAATACAGAGATTTAAAAGTTCCTCGATCTGTAGGAGATAATTGGCCCCACTCCTCCTAATGCGCAAATTATAAACCTGCCCCTTGTTTATGGTGCCAAATTGTGTTCGAGACTGTTGTTTGAATCGGATATGTGGGCGGAAATTCTATGGTTCTGGTAGTGGAACTTAGGCGATGATAAAAGAAGGGTAATGAGTATAGGTTACCATTGTGTGAGTTGGATTGTGAAATAATTCTATTAGTTGTTTAGTAGCAATCTATCTGCAGTGATTTACGAATCCTCATATACTGCTGTTAAGTTCTTGTTTAAGAAAACTGCCTTTCTCATGCAGATCTTGACAATGTATGGGAAAAGAAACCATTGGTCAATGGGAAAGAAATTATGGCTATTTTGCAGCTGAATCCAGGACCCCAAGTCAGAGAATGGGTAAGCAATTCTTTTTTCCTGGCTTATATTAAATATCATATGCTGATTGACCTTCTCTTATGCAGCAAGAAAAAGTGTTGGAATGGCAGCTTGCATATCCGTCAGGCACAGCTGAGGAATGCCTTGACTGGATAAGGCAGACTAAGTCAAAACGAGCAAAGTTGGATGTTCAACATGATCAGAGCTACAATTAGAATAGTTGAATAGGAGCGAAAGAAGGAATAGACTCTAATATTGTCATATTTAAATGTGCATGGGTCATGGATTCACTATAGCGTTTCTAACCCCACAGACTAGCTAACAAGATGCCCGTCTGCAAAAACTTTTGGCTTTTCACAAACTCACCACATTTGTTACCAAGGTTTCTTTAGAAGATTCATCGTTCATTTAGAACCCCTTTGTTATTGATTCTTATATATAGTTGTACAACTCTGCACAGAGAATACTCTTTTATTTAATGCACAAGAGGGTTCAGATCTCGGCCTAGGTCTTTAAAGAGGAGTTGGTCCGCAAGTTCATTGAATTTTGGTTTGTGTGATATTTATGATGAGAATGTAAATTGAATTAACCGTGGTGTATCAAGATGACAGCAAAACAAATCATTTGTTCACAATGATTATAGGGAAATTTTGATTTTTGATTTACGTTTGACTGTATATGCCTATCAGGGTTTGCTATACAAATTATGGCGATGTAGGGACACCCTGACTATCAGTTCACCTTGAAGGTGTGTATTGCCATCTTCAATTTCCATCCAATTTTAAACTGCATTGGTCACTGGCAGTGCGGGAATTAGATGGGTATCAATTTTCATGTACTCCAAACGCAAGTATTGGACTAAAATTTTAGTTTTTACAAAATATTCCTTATGTTCCACACATTCATTGGAAATTTCAATGCGACCAAAGCATTACAAGTTCTCTAAACAGTGTGTTACTTGAAGAGCCTCCAGCATGTTTTTTTTTTTAAACATAATCAATATGATCTTGCTGAGTGCATCCAAATACACAAAATTCCATCACCCCCCTCTCTTCTTTTTTCATCTTTCTTCTCCATCAAACACCATCACTGGACCACCACTTTTCCCCTCACCTCTTCTTCCCCTTCTCTCTTTTCATTCAAGCTCCACCACCGCCACCTCTCCCCTTCATCGCGGGTCTCACCGGGCTGCCACTTCTTAGTTCTTATTATTCTTCTCATCTCTCTTCCTTTTTTTCTTTCCCTTTCTTTTCTATCAAACACCACCACCATCCCGCCACCTCAGGCCGGTGGTGGGGGATGAGGGTGGTGTTGCTTCTGTAAAGAAAGAAAAGAAGGCGAGGGTGGTGAATAAAAAAAAAGAGTGGTGGTGTTCTTCAGTAGACATGGTGGTGTCATTTAGTCGGAGAAATCACGTTCCTTGTTGGAATTAAACGTTGCGATAACACAGACAGAGGTCGAAAGTCTTACTATTTTTTGTTGGTGGGGGTTTTTGGGATCGATCGATCTGGGAGTGAAGTATCGAAGAGAGAGAGGTGAAATGGATCATCCGTTGTCATCAGGAGGAAGTTGGGTGATGATCCCAAACACCCCATCATCGTCTCATAACACCACTTCAACACCTCCCCAAACACTTCAATCTTCTGCATCAAATCAAGATCTCTCTCACCTCCAACAACAACAATTTCATTACCAACAACAGCAGCAGCAACAACAACAACAACAACAACGCCAACAACACCACCAATCTTTGGCATCCCATTTTCACCTCTTACATGTTTGTATAACTTACCGACCCAAACTGAAAACTTTGGTTTTAATCTGTAAGTTTAGTTTGATGAGAAATTTTTGGTTATTGGTTTCAGTTGGTGGAGAATTTGGCTGATGTGATTGAGAATGGAACCCGGGATCAACATTCTGATATGCTGGTGAGGGATTGTTTCTGTGAGACATTTCTATATACAATTTGTTTTAATTTGTGTTTTCTATTTTGTAATAGGGTTTTTGTTTGTTGATAGGTTAGTGAATTGACAACGAATTTCGAGAAGTGCCAAAACCTTTTGAACTCGATAGCCGGAACCATTAAGTCAAAGACTATGGTGAGTGATGAGTAATTCTAGTTGCCATATCTATTACATTATTTGTGTCCTTTTGTTTGAAAACTATATCTATATTTTCCTGATTTTACTTGCAATGCATTTTTGTGTGACAAATCTTGGATTAGTTGAATCAAATGAGTACATTTAGAATAGGAGCGGGATTAGTGGTATGGGTTGTGTGTGTTTTTGTGTATTATTTGATAGATGTCGACAAGGTATCTGATCATGGTAGTTGATAGATAACGAGCATTGATCATAAGTGGAGGTTGTACATCAATATACGTGTTTTGGCCGGCCTGTTTTCCTATCTTTGATGGTTACCCGACGGGTTATTTGTGTCGGTAGCATGGGGCATCTTTTTAATTTTCCTGTTTCACTTGGTTATTTATGGTAGGCAAGGATTGTGATTTCATTTTTCGAGGTAATTTCGGTAAGTTGATTTTAAGATTTCGTTGTGCATAGAAGAAATGTAAAGATTTTAATTTTAATTTTGAAGTTATCAATATAAGTTAAGCATTTTAAACTCTTACATATTACATAAAGAGTACTATGAGACTCGTTATGTCATACAAACTACATAATGCATAAGAATCACTTATATAACAAAATTTTATTACTAAACTAAAATTATAATGGGTTAAAATGTACCGACATTGAGATTGACCAATTGCAAAAAAATAAATTTCGGTAACTAAAAAAAGAGAAATATTTGGTTAAATTTCGACATTTTTCGAGAAATCACATTCCTTGATGGTGGGGGAAACAATTAGGAGATCAATTGATCAGGAATCTTGGAGGATTTGAGGCGGATTCTAATAATTTCAGATGACTTTCTGTGATCATTATATCAGATTTTATCAAGAGCAAACAAAAGTAAGATACAATACTAAAAAGTAGGAAAGAGTTGAAGAACAGAGTCAACGAAACAAAGTAGCTTTAACCCAACAATGTGAAGGCCTCTCTATACTGAACTTCTCTTTCCTTTTTTTTTCCTCATTTGATTTATATGATAATACAATCCCATGATGAAAAAAGAAAAGACAAAAAACTGAGATTACCAAACAAACAAAATGGAATAGAATAATTGCAATAGACGGAGCTTAGGTCTCTTGTACTATGATTGTGCGACATGGTGACCTCCAATATATATGTTAGACGCAAAACTATATGTGGACATTCTTCCTTCCAAGATATGAAGCGTTTGTGGAAAATCCTGCTATTTCGCTCCAATGACTTGTAAATCAATAATGTGAGAATGACTTGTAAATCAATTATGTGAGAATTCCACATTGCCTAACGAGAGTGACTATAGGAGGGATTTTCTAGTCCTTGAGCCTTAACAAGGTCAAAATTTCTAGTCTAGAGGAGGGGCAAGCCAATAAAGAACCAAGGGGGCAATTTCCCCTTGATTTTATAACTTTTCAGGTTTATGAAGTGTCCAAAGCAATTACCCTTTTCACGGTTTTACCTCCCTCAATAGGCACAAAAAAAAAGAAAAAAAAATGAGCATGTTGTTATATAGTTGTTTTTATATCCAACTTCAAATCGTTAGAATTTTGAATTTTCCAAATTATATGTTATTGGAGGACCTAATTAATTTGCTTGTCAATGAGCCAAATTTGTGGAAATCAAATGTAATTTTTGACTTTTCAGGCAATCCAAGTTTTTGGGCTTTTGGAAATTCCCATGTTGTATAAAATTTTTGGAGGGAACTATATTATGGCTGTAAATAAGGGTTTTCATTGTGCCCCACTTACGAAATTCTTGGCTCTAGCACTATCTCACTCTGGAAGGGTTATTTCGAAGAGAGAACCAGTAATGTAAATTTGATCACCCCCGATTCCCTCCAATTCACAAGCCATATTCATAACATTAGGCCTCATAGATTCATATCATCAGCCTAACTCATCCATTTGTAATGGTTCCATTGTGATTGCAACTTACAAACATCAGCCTCCAAATCAAAACTTGACATTCTCGAGTTCCCCATTTCATCAGGTAACTCCTTTGCTAAATTAAACAAGTCCTCCATCTGTTTTCTGCCTTCTTAAGCTTTCCAGCAAAATCCATCAAGTCTAGTGATAGCATATTTGCGTTTTCCATACTTTGATGGGTCACAACTTCTCTGGATCCTAAACTCATGTTAACATTTTTATTTCGCCCTCGCTCGTCATTATTGAAGGGCATAGTTAGATGGTTAGGTATTTGAAGAGATCTGAAGAATGGGGTTGGGATTATGATAGAATGAAACTTGCAAAATAAACGGGAATTGACTATAGAGTAGAAATTGAAAAATTTATGAAAACTGACAAGTAAACAAAATAAATTCTTTATTTAATCAACCAACTAATAATGAACAATTTAGGCCTTATTTATAAATGATCTAACTTATCTGACAAGAAAACCTAACCCTATAAACCTAATTGAAAACTAAAACCCTAACTAATATGAGTTGTTACTAAATAAGCCCAATTACAATAATACTAGAATTAATACTGCTAAACTACTAATATTGCTAAAAGAACTCGCTTACATCAACCTCCTCAGGTTGAAGAAGCTTGTCCTCAAACTTTAAGTGTACAATCAGTGCCTTCTGCCACTTAAGAGATGAGTTTGTCTTCACCATCAATTGGAGGGACCTGGTCCATAGATGCACGCTCATCCACTTCATCAGTCAGCAGCACGAACTTACCTTTCGGATAATTACTTCAGATATGGCTAGGTTGACCACACCTAAAGCACTTAAGATGGTCCTCAAGAGCGGGTCGCATTGTGTAAGAAGGGAAAGTGCGTGGGACGGGTGCCGAAACTTTCTTTTAAGAGCGTATCTGCAACTTAATTTCATTTATGCCCATTTTTCCATGTTCTCAGCCGCCAAAAGAGTATCAAATTCCTCCAATGTTAAGACAGACTAGAGTCGCGCATCCAAACCATGATAGAAAGGAAATGTTGTTTATTGTTCTGGTTCATTGGGCTTAGCGTGCATATACAAACTACAAAATTTTGCAGCATAACTAGTAACTGTGCTCCGTTCTGAACAACTCCCATCAACCGTCCAAACAACTCGAGCTCATAGTCCATAGGAAAATAACATACCACATAAACTCACGCATATATCCCAAGTGTTAACAGGAGGTAATCTTAATACTATTTGATGAGCACATTCCTCAGCCACCAAAGATTTGCAGTACTCTTGAACTTGGTAGCCATAACTGTATCGTCTTCAAACCTCAGATGTTCTTAAAATCAAGTATACGATCAATCTCTAAGAACCAATCTATAAAAGCATCATCCATGGAAACTCCATCATTAAAAAGCACGTTGAGTTTTAAACCTATATCATTCCGACACTCGATGACAGTTATCAACCGCGTCAACTAATCATAATCAAAATAAGTGTCTCCACCGAAGTTTTGGTTGCTTAAGTTAGGTGGTCAAAAATGCGAATTACCACCTCTGCTAAATCTTCTACCTCGACCTAAAGGAGGTTGAAACTGTCCTCTGTTTTGAGCTGTCGGCCAAGGCAGGTTAGGATCTCTCTGTGGATCTGCCACCCACTGTCTGGCATATCCATGTGGTAATTCATTCATATCTGCAATAGAAAGTTAAAGGGCGATGTCAAACTGTGCACACATTTCAGTAAAAGATTCAACCTGTGGGGGAGGATGGGCTGTGATGGAAAATTGGAGTAGGTAGGAAGTTGGTCGAAGAGGGGTTGTGGCTGGGGGCTGTGGGGGTGGTTGATCAGAGGGGTGATGATCGACCTGTGGACGTCAATCTTTTGACCCAATAACAGGGAGGGATCAATTGACAAGGTCGATCTAAAAGTGGGAGAGGGTGGTGAGATCGCCAGTGGGTTGAGGGTGTGGAGGAGGATGATCGATTTGGGAAGGGAGTTGATCAATGGTGCCTATGGGTTGTCGATTGACTGAGTCAAGTTGTGGGTCGACGTGACCTGAGGAAGGAGGGAGGAGAGAAGGAGCCTGTGTTCTAGTGGTATGTTGTGGTTGAAAATTGTGATCAAGCTGGATTGAGTGGGGTGAGGCGGCTGGGCCTGTATCACCGCCGTTGATAGCGAGGGCTGAGGGGGCTGTGTCAGCACCATCGTCGATGGTGTTGTTTGGGGTCGACGGGCTTCTGCCATAAACTGTATCATCATCTGTTCCATCCTCACCATTGCCTTCTCAATCTTTTCTTCCCTATTTTTCATCTCCTACGTTTCCTTTTTCATCTCCTTTTTCATGTTTGTGAGTTGGTTCTGCCTCTCGGTTCTGTCCTGTTCAAACCTTCGTAGCCTTCCATTCTTCCATGGCTTTAGTTGCCTTGGTTTCTTCTTCCGCTATCTTCTTAGCCTTTTCTTTCGCATATATGTCTGATTTTGTCTTTGTCACGCAAATAAGCGTTTTGGCTTTGATATCAATTGATGGAGTTAAACTTGCAAAATAAAAGGGAATTGAAAAATAAAATAAAAATTGAAATAAATTTATGACAACTAAAAGATAAGTAAAAAAACAAATTCTTTATTCAATCAACCAACTAACAATGGACAATCTACTTATTTATAACCAACCTAACTTCTTTGATAAGAAAACCTAGCCTCCTAGATATTATGGGTTGTTACTAAATAGGCCGAATTACAATAATACTATAACTAATACTGCTAAAATATTAATATTGCTAAAGATTGTCGAAAACAAAAAATGTTGACATTGGTTTAGTTTTTGGCTTTGGAGGTATTGAACCGTAACAAACAACACCCCAACCCTAACTGTTGACCCGAAAAATCAACCAATGTACAACTGAGGAATCATAGTTGATTTCTCCTGGGTTTATACTTTTTTGTGCAAACAAAAGCTTATTACAAAGGATAATCTAGGAAATATGAGAGAGCAGTAGGAGGGGTTCTGAAGATCAGGTCAATAGAGCCTTCAGTGGGAGCGGTCCCAGCTCACTGTGTTATTGGAAATGCATGCTTTCAATGTTGAAATGAACACTATTGAAGTTTTAGGTGCTAAGAACATTGATGTGGCATGTGACATGACACATGGCCATCTGGTCATGATTGCTAAAGAATATTGGAGCAGCTAATAAAAATAATCAGACGTAGCATCAATATAATTCTTCTCACCGAAGAGTTAACAGTTTCACTGCGATATTCATAGAGAAGCCAATGAGGTGGCAAAAAAACGTTTCAAGCCTTAGTGGCCTGAATCCTCCGATTGATCTCCCTAAGGGTGTGTTTGGTTGCGTGGAATCCTATGCCATGAGAATCCATGAGGGGACCCCTACGTTTTAGGCTAATTTGAGGTATCACTCCACATCCACTATTTAATTTTATGATCAATGGTGGGAATGAAAGTCTCATGAACATGGGAATCACATGCTTTGGGGGACCAAGGAGTGAAATTTACATGTTCATGGGACTTTCATTCCCACCATTGATCACAAAATCAAATGGTGGATGAGGAGTGATTCATCAATTTAGCCTAAAATGTAGGGGTCCCTTCATGGATTCCCATGGCTTAGGATTCCATGCAACCAAACACACCCTAAGGTTAGTGTCATGGACACCATGATACTCTCAATGCTGTGTACTTTAGAATAGATAGGGAAAGTGCACATAATTGGGGCTCTCCTTCAACACCAATCTTGGTGCTTGGGGTGCCAAATGATGCAATTTCTTTTTTTGCGGTGCCTTGGTTCATGTTGGGGCTCCCCTTGGATATCAACCTATATAGATAGTTAAGTCATGGAAATATATTAGACAAAAACATAATTAACAACAATAGAAGTGCTTGTGTTATTATTTAAACCATTGACATTTACATGTCTGGTTGTTGTACTATGACTGTCTTGGTTGCACCTTAAAGTTTCTTACTATTTTCCATTTGCTTGTTATTTTCGTGTAGACAGTTGAGGGACAAAAGCATAAAGTGGAGGAGAGTGAGCAATTGCTGAATCAACGGAGGTTTGTATTACTTCTTGGTGCTGTTTTTGTTTGCCATCAATTTTCAGTTTACTGATCTACAAAATATTGTTCATGTAGAGAGCTGATTGCTAAGTATAGAGGTTCTGTTGAGGAGTTGATCAAATCTGATAGATGAGTAGCTTGTCCATCATTATTGGTGAGGAGGTTCCTCACTAACAGATGTTGATCTGTAGCTTGTATTCTTCTAGAGTATATTTGTTATGTTGATTGAAAACAATTTCTTTACAAGAGATACTTGCGTACTGTGAACTAAACAGATAATTCAAACTGTTAATCTTGAAGTTATTGTTAGATTGGTTCATGAGTATGCGTCTGTTTTTGACATCCTTGAAGTTATTAAACTTCTGGGAACCTTTGAATATAGTTTGGGTGCATTCCCTCCCACAATTCCCAAATATCATGGATTTTCCTCATCTTTAGTGGTTTGTATTGCATCTCACATCTACTTTTTACTTAATCATCTAGGATATATAAAAGAAACATCAATACTATTTAATTCGGTTTGGAAGATTTCAGCATTTTACCCCCATGCTATGCAAGATTGGTCGTCCTTTTGAACTCTGATGATTATGCCCTTTTGAAGCCAGGGGACTGAATATTTGCTATAGTTGCATTTCCAACTTAGCTCTTAATCCAAGAGGCTTCTGTGCTGTCTTTAACCTAACCATTTCTGTTCCCTTCGGCGAACAAAGGAGTCTGCCATTGCAGAAGTTCCTCCGACAGTAAAAACACATCTCCTAATCAAAACATCCATTGCAAGAACACAAACATATCTTGCAAAATTTGCTGATCAAGCACGCGAACATCATCTTCAGTCTGTGACTGTGTTTTAATGACTGGCGATCGCCTTTCACATGCATATCAAAATTTATGAACTGTTATGAGAATACAAATAGATCAACGCTCTAATCTATAAAAATTTATTTGATTAATTAATTATTAGGATAATAATATTAAAAAGACCACCAGAAGCGGCTAGGTCAAGGCATAGAGTCTATTTCCAGTTAGGGCAAAAAATTGTTGGAGTGGGAAGTGTGTGAGATTTGTTTTAATACGACATATAGAAAGCAAGTAGAGCAGTTGGGGGCTCTAATAATACATCACTCTTTCAGCTTTCCAGTGACTAGCAAACCTAATATGCAAATTGATTGGTTATCCCATATTGTTTATTCTTTACTCAATTTGTATAAGTACATGGTCTTCCTTCATTACATTCAAACAAGTCTCGCAAACTCTCAAAAACCTTCAAGACCCAAGCAACTTGTAAGAAAATGGGCAAGTCTGGAGCAATGGAACTTGGAGAAGCTTCAAAGGTTTCTTCGACCACAACATCTGCAGGGGCGAAGAGAGGGGTTTCGATACTAGACTTCATACTCAGACTGGTTGCATTAGTGGGCACACTAGGAAGTGCCATTGCTATGGGGACAACCAACGAAACACTTCCATTCTTCACGCAGTTTGTTCGGTTCAAGGCTGAGTATGATGATCTTCCAACATTTTCGTAAGTCCTTGTGTTTCTTTCAACATGGTGAATGACTAAGGATGATTGTCTGTAGAATTCATACAAGTTTTCTTTGATGCAGGTTCTTTGTGATAGCCAATTCGGTTGTGAGTGTGTACCTTGTTCTTTCTCTCGTCCTGTCCATCTACCACATCGTCAGGAGTGTAGCTAGTAAGAGTAGAATCATCCTGATATTCTTCGACACAGTAAGTAGACATAGGAATGAATTAACATATTCTTCATCAAGAGTCCTTAAACTTGATCCTTTTTCATGCAAGTTTTATTTACACTTGTGAAGGCAATGCTTGCTCTCCTTACCGCTGGGGCTTCTGCTGCATCTGCCATTGTTTATTTAGCACACAAGGGGAATGCTAAAGCGAACTGGTTTGCAATCTGCCAACAGTTCAATTCATTCTGCGAGCGAATCTCTGGATCTTTGATTGGCTCCTTCATTGGAATAGTTGTGTTCATACTACTCATTTTGTTGTCAGCAGCGGCCATCTCTAGACGCTGATTTCATGACATCAAATGTTTAATGTACTGTCGTCATCTGTGTGTGTGTATGTGTTTGGTTTTTGTGTGTTTTTGGAGTGAAGATATGAAAATATGTCTGTATTGTGTTTTGGAGTAAAGATATGAAATATGTCTATTTCATGCTGTATCACTTTAATGGATTTGCTTAAAGCTTTTACCATGTCATTTTAAATATGAGTAATTGTGTTTGAATGCAAAGCTCAGTACATCTAAGCTGTAAGCTGTCTTTTGCTAATTATAAAATCAAGAACACAAGGAACTTCTGAAGTTTCTAATCAATACCATCAGCAGCGGCAACACTCCCAAAATAAGATTACAGCCATATCAAACACCACCACCACCACTACCTCACCGTCACTTAAATTTTAGACATACGGGATCAAACATCAAAACTTGCTTTTGCAGTAAACAACCAATTGGGCATAGTAGGTTAGTTACGATTTCAATTTCAGTAGACAAAATTTTTTATATCGGTTTTGGTTAACCCTATATTGAAGTCTTTATGAAGATTTCACTTGACCTTGAAGATTTTTTTAAGGCAGCAACAATTTTTTGACATCACAATTTTCGCGAAAGGACATCAACACTCTTTTTTGGATGTGCTGACACCATCAATATAAACCCCTCTCACTGATATTCCTTTTATCTTCCTCTCTTCTCTCTCAGGAACAACAACCAACACCACCACATTGCCCTGCCGCCGCCGGCACCATCCGCCACCACCTGTCCTATCTTCCTATTCTCTTTTGTTGTTGTTCTTATTATTTTTCTCTTCTATTCCTTTCTCTTATCTTCTTCTCCACTGCCAGAGACACCACCCAGTCTCCACTTCTTTCTTCTATTCGTTTCTTTTTCTTCTCATCTTTTCTTCAATCTAGGGTTTTTTCCCGCCCTCGAGCTAATTTGTACGAATGAGGAACCCCTACTCGCACGAGGTTGTGCGACTTGCTCGTTTGAGTGGGGGGTTCCCCATTCACACAAATCTGCTCGAGGGCAGAAAAAATGAGGAAAAGAAGAAGAAGAGGAGAAGAACGAGGGAGAGGAACATAGAGAACATGAAGAACAAAGGAGAAGAAAAGAAGAAGATCAAAGGAGAAATAAAAGAAGATCAGAGGAAAAAAAAGGAGGCCGGGAGGGGTGAGGTAGTGCGATGATGGTGGTGGGGAGAGATGGTGCAATGAGTGTTGTTCCCTAAGAGTGAGGAGAGGAGAAGATAGGGAGATAAGAGAGGTGGTTGTGGATTTTTTTTGTTTATATTGGTGGTGTCCTTCAGCAAGTGGTGATGTGTTTATGAAAAGTAGTGGTGTGCTTCAGAAAGTAGGGGTGGTGGTGTCCTTTAAAAAAATCAGCGACTCTTTGGCACCACAACTTACTCCCACCCACACCACCTATTTTTTTTCTTTTAAATTTTTTTTACTTGCTTTCCCACACCACCCATTTAAATCACTATTAATCTTTTTATTCTTTCACACTCTATTTTCAAGAACAAGAACAAGAACAACAACATGGAAGGGGTTGGAAGGAAGAGGGCAATCAATTGCGAGAGACAGTGAGAGACGATTGGCGTCGGCTTGAGATAAATGAGATGGAGCCACAACAACCACTGTTACCCATTCTCCATCTTATTTTCCTTCCCCTATTCTAGATCTCCCATTATCTCTTATTCTCCCACACTCTCTCAGTTCCCCTCTCTTCTTCTCGCATAGGCTGTCGCCCCTCTCCTTCTCCCACTTTTTTTTCCATGCACAGGCCCTTGCCTCTTTCATTCGTAGGTACCTTTGCAAATGTCAATTTTTTTTGCCCTTGCATGGTCCGTCACGAGGGCAAAAAAAAAAAGAGTAGAAAGGTAAGGAGAAGAAGAAGATGGAGAGGGGCGATGACACAATCGAGGTGGAAATCTTGTAAAGGCTCCGAATCTTCTACTTCTTCGACTTCGTCTTCAAATTTGATTTGAGAGAATGAAAATGATATGTGAGGGGTGCTTTGGAGGTTCCCCTAATTGGGGAGGGAAGAGAAGAAGATAAATGATAGAATATGCAGAGAAAAAGAAAAAGATCAGAGAAGAAGAAAATGTTGGAAGTAGAAGGGTGGTGGTGAAAAGAGAAGAAGTTGGGAGGGGAGATGGAACTTTCCATCGTTTTGAATTTGGGAGGGAGAAATATTTAGATTTTTCTTTTTATAGGTGGTGTGGAAGAAAATAGTGGTGTGAGACAGAAAATGCATGATGCGGGAAAGAAAATATTAGATAAGTGATGTGGGTGAGAGTAAGTCGTGATGCCAAATAGTCGCTGCCTTAGAAAAATTAGTTATGTCAAAAAGTCAGATATACAAATAATTATATATTATTATTATTATTATTATTATTATTATTATTATTATTTTCTTTCAATGAAATGGTTCCTTAATCATAAAGATTATTTGCACTTTCTCCTTATAAATATACCTTATCCAGCTTTGTACCAAATTATCATTTATGTTGCACTTTTCTCCCTAAGACTAGCAGCCAACGTGCATTGATCGTCTGTTTTCAAAGTAGATTACCAAAGTACCCCTGAGAATTCAAAGGCTGAGATTGAATCTTTCGTATCTTGAACATCTCATCTCGAGAAAAATTCTAAGGCCCAATTGAAATCATAATCGTATCTTGAGGAAAATTCAACAGTTGATTTTTAAAAAAATTGCATCTTAAACAACTCATCTCGAGAAAAATTCAACAGTCCAAATTTAATCGTACACACATCTCTAGGTAAATCTAATATTCCAAATTTAAATGTGTGCACATCTCAAGCAAAATCTAATAATCCAACACACATCTCGAGAAAAACTGGTGATCCAATGCTCTCGAGGAAAATTTGACACTCTAGCATGCATCTCAAGGAAATCTGACAATTCATATTTATTTGTGCATGCATCTCGAGGAAAATTTGACGTTTGAATAAATTGTCCCCATATATTAAATTATTAGAAATAACTTAACCCCATAAAATAAATTTGAAGTTAATTTTGCCCCCTGAAACAGAACAGACCTGAGAGATGGATCAAGAAAATTTTGATTATTCTCTTCTTCCCTTTTCTTCCTCCCCGTCTTCCTCCTCTATCCGTAGCCTCGCCACCGCCTCCCCCTTCATCCTCCATCGTCTTCCTCATTCCTCCACTTCCTCCTTCCTCTTTCCTCTTCATTCCTCCTCTAATTCACAATCCCTATAATAAAGTTATGACTTCATTTCTCATTCCTCCACTTCATTCTCCTCCCTTTTCATCTCTCAGGTCTGTTCTGTTTCAAGGGGCAAAATTAATTAAAATGTATTCAGAATGTCATATTTTCTCGAGATGTGTGCTAGATCATCAAATTTCCTCGAGGCATATTGACTTATCAAGTTTTCTAGAGATGCATGTTTGATCGTTAGATTTTCTCGAGATGCACACACATTTTAATTTGAACCATTAGATTTACCTAGAGATGTGTGTACGATTAAATTTGAAACGTTAGATTTTCCTCTAGATGAGTTGTTTAAAATGAAATTAAAAAAAAAGTCAATTGTTGGATTTTTCTCGAGATGGAATTTTGAGATACGAAAGATTCAATCTCAACCTTTGATTTCTTAGGGGTATTTTGGTAATCTACTTTTAAAAACAGACGATCAAGGCATGTTGAATGCTAGTCTTAGAAAAAAAAATGCAATATGAATGATAATTGGATGCAAAGCTAAATAAGTCATATATGATTAAGGGAAATTGCAACTAGCCGTAACCAATCCATACCTATTCAGTGAAAAAAAAAAAAAAAAAATCCAAAGTCAATGAGCCTCTGCACCCAGTGAAATGCCAACATTGGACTCTACCAACCCAACATTTGTATGGGTGAAATTGTCCTTTCAGACAAACATCACCATCCAAGTCCTCTGATTCATTCACTCACTCAGTTACCGTCCTTCTCCTTCTCGGGGTTTTTTATTCCTTGACTTGGTCCTCCTCATCTTGGATCTTTTACCTTACACCATCTGTAGAGGTAATTATTTCCTCTCTTGGCTTCTGTTTTCATTTAGTTTCCATGTTAACATTTTAAGGCCACAATAAAGTAGCTGAATGAACCACTTGAATTGAACTTTGTTAAGATTGATTTCATGATTGAACCATTTGAAATTAGTTGTTGCAGAAGGTGTAAATAAAGTTTCCAACTTAGTTCAATCCATTTCATGTTGGTTGTAATTTCATTTTCAATGCACCTTTAACATCCATCTACCCCTTTGTTCTACTATTTTTATTTTATTTTGCATTGGGGTTTTGCTTGTTTCAGGTAGAATTCTTTACTTTTAATTGTCTTAGCAATTTTGCCTTTTGAGTTTATGCTTTCATTAAGTCTCAATCTCTGCTTCATTTTTGTGTTTTGTTGATGGCCTTCATTTGGAATATGACATTCCTTGGATATAATTATTTTTGTTATTTAGATAGAGATGTTAATTTTCCACAAAAAATATTTGATATCTTTTGATTTGTCCTCAATGTTTTTCGTGTTGATTTGTGAAATCAGGTTCCATTAATTTCATTCACCTAGAGGTTTCATGACAATTTACTTTTCCGAGATGATTGCCTTCCACCATTGTTAAACACAGTTTCAATTGAAAATGTTACTGTGCAATTTTGCGTAATGAGATTCTCGCCACATAATTTCACATGTTTTTGGAATCTGGATGGATCAAGTACAATGCAAGTCAGATATGATTTCAGGAGCCTATAGTATGGATCGATCCTGATCTTTTATCTTCTCCGAAATCCCAATAAAACCAACACCACCATCAGCTGTCTCCCTCCCTTTAACATTGTTGAGTTGCTTGGTCTTGCACAGCCATATCCATGATGCGCGGTCTATTACTACCATTATAATTAGGAGGCCTCGAGTCTCTTTAAAGATCACCACGTATGTTTACATAAAACTGATAGAGAAAAAGATGTTAACTTGAATCCAAATGACTCTTTTACCGAACAAAAAAAGACTGATAAAATTATTTTTTTTTCATAATAAATGGAAGTTATATTATACTATTAAAAAAAGGCTAAACAATGAATTATTTTGAGTCGATCATGTATAATGTTTTGTACTTGATCACCATGAAGTCCATGATATCATCACTCAAGTCATCAAGTATTCACTACACCAAATTGACACTTTTGTAACAACTCACTTTTGAGATGCAGTCTACCAAACAATTTCAAGTCAAAACTAAATTTAGTAAAAAAAAATAAAAAACAGTTACAAAAAAAAATGATACAATAAGTTGGATCACCATGAATAATATCACTTTTATAACCATACTCTTCATGGTGGTACCATTATTGTTTCACTTTGTTTGTGAAAATGTTTAAAATTGTTAGGTGAATTGTTACACTTCAAAAGTGATACTGTTTTAGGGGTTGTTACCAAAATGCCAATTTGGTGTAGTGTAATGTCCTACCACCATTACTAGAACTTGCGATTTTCGTTCTGATAAATTTATCTTTAGGTATATGGTGCACGACATTTTCTCCTATAGAAATATTATTTTCATTCTCAGTTTATCTGCAGTGTACTCATTTCCTTTATCTATAATGAGCTATTCAGTTAAAACGGATAACGAACCCATAACGGTCTAGGAGCGTTACAAGTTATAAAGGATTATATAGGAATATAACGGTATATAAAAGTCTATAATAAAATATGTATTTTAAATATATTTTTATACCCCTACTAAGTATTTATGATTTAATGTATTTATAAGGAAATCAAAACAATCCAAAATTTCATCAAGGATTACCAGAAATGGGTGGGGAAGCAGAAAATAGAAATAGAGGTTCAAGGAGGTTTCTTCTTCTTCCTTCGGTTTCTTCTTCTCCTTTTTCCTTCAATTTCTTCTTCTTCCTTCATTTTTTTAATATATAAATTTAACAAACTTTATAATGCCGCTACAAGTTATAACGTTTTATTCATAACGGTCGCTATATGAGCGATATATCGGTTGCCGTTACAACCTACCTTTATATCTAACCTTTATATTTTTTACATCCGTTACATATTATAAAGGAGTTATAATTCCTTTTTAACTGCACAAAGAAGGAGTTGAGAATCCGTAAAGCAGTGGGATCAAAACAAAAATAGTAGAAAATACACCACCAGTAGCAGAAGGTAGAAAATTGAATTTATCTTTTGTTTTTAAACAAGGTAATGGAAAAGCCAAAGTGGCAAGGAAAGGTTTCAGCGAAGCTAAAAGGGCCTAGTGCAGATCAAGTATGGCATCTACTACAGGACTTCTTCAACCTGCACAAGTGGTTTCCGACTCTGGCCACATGTAGAGGAGTCGAAGGTGTCTCTGGGCAACCAGGCTGTGTTCGCTACTGTGCTGGTTCAAGCATCCCATCTAATGGTGGTGACAAACACAGTGTTAGTTGGTCTATGGAAAAGTTGCTAGCTATTGATTCGAAAGAAATGTGTTTTACTTATGAGATTATTGAAGGCAACGTTGGGTTCAAATGCTATGTTTCAACAATGAAGTTGAGGCCTGAGAAAGATGGGTGTTGGATCGACTGGTCATTTATGGTGGAACCTGTGGAAGGTATGACATTGGAGATTCTGACTTCCAAGTATCAGAATGGTCTGCAACTCATGGCAAGAAGAATAGAAGAGGATCTTGTGATGAGAAAATAATGGTTCCAACACTACACCAAATTGACACATTTGTAACAACTCTCAAAACAGTATCACTTTTGAGATATTACAATTCACCAAACAATTTCAAGTCAAAACTAAATTTAGTAAAAAAAATGAAAAACAGTAACAAAAAAAAAATGATACAATAAGTTGAATCACCATGAATAGTATCACTTTTATAACCATACTCTTCACGGTGATACAATTCTTGTATCATTTTATCCGTGAAAATGTATAAAATTGTTAGGTGGATTGTTACACTTCAAAAATGATAATGTTTTGGGTGTTGTTACAAAAATGCCAATTTGATGTAGTGTAAACATGCGCGTGACATAAACTATATGTTCATTCCGAACAAGTATGAGAAAACGAACAATATGTAGTTCGACATGGATAATCTTACATATTAATAAATGAACAAGTATTTAAATTGTTGTTGTATGCTGATTTTTCTGTTTTGAAATTCTCTACGTAACAATATGTTAGCCTTGGAGAATCTTATGTCTTTGCATTTCACTTTTAGCATTATGCATAAACAAGGTTTTGCTAATGGGGTACCAACTCAGTTGGTAGGCTTGTGATGGATAATATAACAAGTCAATAGTTCGAACCCTGCTGGCGACATTTGGAGTGCAGGGGTTAAGGGATAAATTTTTTTTTTTTTATAAGAACTGTGAAGGATATATTCGCAAAGACGATTGGCCAATTTAAAATTTTCACTAAAATTTGAAAATACTTGTTTTATTTCGATATTTCTAATCAATATATATTTTTTTCTTCATTTATTATGTACCCTATCTTATGTTGAATAATTGAAGGCACAATTTATTTCAAATACAACATTTGTCTTTAACCACAAAATAAAATATTATTTTTCTATATGCATGGGAAATACATTTCATGTACCAAAATGAGGATAAGTAACTAATATGAATTATGATGATGAATACTTCCATTTCACTTTATCAACTCAAGAAAATTTTGTGAATACCGTAAGCACATTACCAAGCGCTTGAAGCACGCACCCAATTGTAACATCCCTAAAAATTAGCTACTAAATTCATACACACAATTTTATTTTACGAATACTTTAATTAATTGAGTTAAACAGGACAATGTGGAAGCATGATGATGCAGAAACATAACAAGACAAAAGCACAACTATGCAGATAAAAACGATAGTGGATAAAATCAACTGTGGGTAAGATTAAGTGTAGTTAGGATCGAAGAAGCATGCTGATGTGGATAAGATCGAAAGTAGATAAAATCAATGGTGGATAGAATTTAAGAAGCACACAATGCATAAAAAGTCAACTGTGGATAAGCTCAATTGTAGATATGATCGAAAAAGCACGATGGATAAGATCAATTGTAGATAGGGAGAAAGAAGAATAACAAACCGGATAAAATCGAATGGAAATATGATTAAAGAAACATGACGATGCAAATATGATTGAATAATCACAATAAGAATGGATAAGACCAAATGTGGATATGATTTTAAAAAGTAGGGTGATACAGTTGAAGAAACACGACGATGCAAAACTGCTGAGTCTCGTGTCTGCTTAGGAAAACTATTTATAGAGCTTACAATTTAAAGTTTTAAGAATCATTTCTTCTTGATACAAACAATTTTCTTAAGAGTAGTTACTAGTAAACATTATCTTTCGTAATGATCAAGTATACTAAGCAAAACAATGTAAGATAATCTTCTTTTCAAATTTTATATTCAACAATAAGTCTATATATGCTCAAGATTATATGAGATGATTGACTTTCTAATTTTATATTCATTCATTAATCTACAATGACATGTTTTGATATTGGTGATGCTAAAACTATACATATAGTTTTGATATACAAGTGCATGTTATATATGCCATGATAGAAGATGCATGTATAAGTTATGCTAGACATATGTTGTAATTCATGGTAAAGTTCCCAACAGTAAATAAACTAATATAGTTAGACTCTCAAAAGTGCCATAGTGTAATTATACTCATTTGTGGTTGACATATGTGCTGGGCCGGTGGCAGTGGATACTGCAAGAAGCTGGTATACCCAATTGCTGGACCAAGATTTTTGATCAACACTACACCATAAAAGGCAATTTGTAACATACTAGTTTTGTTTCTAAAAAAATTTCTAACGCCATAAATATTTGCAAATTAGGGCATTGCAAATATTAGCAACACCTAAACGTTTTACAACCTTCAAATTCACAGTTGTCCAAGGTTGCTAAGTTACAATGTTAAAATATTAGCAACACCTTGACATGTTACAAATGTTTTTTCTACAAAAATCAATATGGAAATTTATTTGTTTTTAATTAAATAAATAAAAAAGTACAAAAAATGAATGACATCCAATGAGATTATAAAATCCAAGTATTCAAAGGCCAATGTTAATACCCAAATTAAAATAATAAGTGAAATAGTTGTTATCAATTACAACATTGTTTCTCATATTGGATCAGTATTTTAAAAAAAAGTACATATATAAGTACATCATTAGTATGTTAACTCTAAGAAAACTAAAAAAATGTTCCAAGCTCTCTCGATAATCTCATATTGGACATCATCCCTTGCATCATTGACCCAAGGTATCCCTACAACACACCATTTATCATATTAGTACATAGCAATAAGAAAAATCATATACAACAAAAACAATGTTGAATAAGAAAAATGACACATTGCATATCCATATAAGCAAGAAGGTACTAGTAATCAACATAATCGATAATAACACAAAGGAGATGAAGCTGGCCTAAGAGTAACAACCCAAAGGTATGATGGCTCAGTGGTTGAGCAGTAGCGGATGGTATCACTAGGTCACAAAGTCGAACCCAAAACAAGCAGAACAACAAATTTTACACCTGTTTTAATTGAAGAAAATCAGGTCGTCTTCGAACATCAAGTGGTAAATAGAGGGAGATTGAATGTGTAAAAGAGGTTCTAGATCGATAGCCATGAATGCAGATCATATGATTTGTTAGTTAGGTTAGCTTGTGAACTAAAGCAAATCACCGCTTCTATGTTTATAGCATAGATTACGTAGAATTTACTATTAGATGTTTCCAGTTGTCCAAATAGTCGTAGCAAAAGCAAGGGTAACCTTCATAAAGTTGGGTAATCTGCATCATATAATCTTAACTAACATACACATAGAGGACACATTGGCTTACTATCTTAATAGTTCAGGTATTCCCACTACAACTACTATCTATCAATCCGTTGTCAACTATGATGATGAACCCATCATCTATTTCTTCCAAAACATTGACAAAAAAAGTTAAACTTCACAAACATTACTTGAAATTCAGATATTCAAATAAAAAAAATTGAAATGTTACCTGTTGTGATTTCTCGAAATCAGTCGAAATGTAGAGCAGAGCAGAGTGACAGTGCCAAGAGAAAAGATATCAAATCATTTTTTTAATTGAAATTGAGATCGTCAATGAAGAAATCCATTAGCACAAAATTGAAAAGCGACTCAAAGAGAAAGAAAAAGGTTTCGGTTTGTGTTTCCTTCAATTTATGAGAGAGAGATACAGAGCTTTGTAATGGACTTTTAAGGTTTTGCAATTACAAAGAAAGCGTTGGTGGACTTGTTTGAAACCACACCAACATCCGTGTCACAAATTCATGCTTGATCAAGAACACCCAAATCTTTTACAATCAATAGAAACCCTAAAATAAAATCTATCTGGGTGCATTTTTGGTGCTTGGGGTTTTAGACAAGAAGAAGTAATGGAAATGAACAAGAAGAAGAAGATGATTGATGCAGATTTAACTAACCTAAATAAATATGTTAATTTAACCTAGTCTTAATAATTGCAAGTGCACAGTGTCTAACTGGTAGACAAGGGCAAATACAGGTCGATCCCACAAAGACTGTGGTTGCAATTAAATTTCAGAGTTGACTTAAACTAATTTAAATGGGGGTTATAACAATCAAAATATCTAAACTAAAAATCAAATTAAAAAGAAAAATAAAAAGTTTTTAAGAATATGATAAGGGAAACCAATGCATTGATTCCACCAATTCAGTTTTTCAAGTTTTTTTAATCTAACTTATTATTTTCTAAAGCGAGAAGCTTTAGGGATGAGAATCCTTTGCTTGCATCGATGATGTGATTGTTAAGAACAATTCAGTTTTAAAATCCAATGTTACAATTAACTTCAACATAAATTATAGACTCCTAGCATTGAGTGTCTTGTTACGACACACTCAATCACAACTCTAATTTATTAAGTTTCAATTCCTAGCATTGAGTGTCACCCAATCACAAGTCTAACTTAACCAATTAAAACTGATGCTTTAAATATTAGTAAAGAAAACTCTAACTACCGACAAGTCTAGATCAAATCCGATATAATCGGTAAAAGTAATTTACTAATACTCAGAAATTAAATGTATTTTGTAGTTAAACACATAATAAAATAAAAAGTCAAACTAGAACAAACTCTTGAAACCCAATTGGTTTCATCTTAGCCTTGGTGAAGGGTTTAACTCTCCATGGTAGCGGTGGTCACAACATCAGTGGAATCCATCTCAGCATGAACGCGAATCCAGAGAAAATGCTGCAAATGCACTGTGGAGGCTCTTACAAAACTCGGGGGTGCCAATAGCCAAAACTGATTTGAAAAACAATTTTCTCCTGCCAAAATCACACGGTTGTCTTCTCCAGCGCGACGTGCTCTGCTCCGCCGTTGCTGCTTCGTCTTCGCTCCTTCTTCTTCTCCAGTGAAACTCCCTGCAAGAGAGAGAGATGGTGAGAGAGACGTGAGAGAACGAAAAGACGAAAAGGAGAGGAGCGGTACGTGGCTGTGAAATAGGGAGGCTGCTACTTGCGAACTCTGCTCCTCCGGTGAGCTCACGTCCTTGCAAGAGAGAGAGGGGGATGGGAGATGGATAAACAGAGAGGGACCGAAGAAGAAAAGGGAGAGAATGGAAGAGGGAGACAGGGCGGCTGAGAACAAAGGAGAAATAGGGACTCCTCTGTTCTGTGCCTGCGGTGGTGGTGGTGGTGCTAAGGTGATGGTGGTGGCTGTGAGAGAGAGATACGTCGAGATGAAGACTGATGGTGGTGATGGCGAAGCTCGGTGGCGAGGTGAAGTTTTTAACGTGAAACAGGGTTGTCATACCCCTGTTTCATGGTGGTTAGTGGCGGTGGTTGTGGCTTTGGTGGCGAGGTTGCTGGACATGGAAGGTGGCTGTGTGGCATGATGGAACAGGGAGAGTCTGATGGTGGTGGCGGTTGTGGTTGTTGGACGGTGGCGAGGTGAGGTGGTGATGGCGGGATTATCGCACTGCCGGCTCTCCTATTGAGCGAGGATTGCCGACAGAGTGGATTGGTGTGGTGGCTGAAAAAGAGAGGAGGAGAACACCAGTAGGAAAAGAGAGAAAACCATAGAAATTAGGGTTATTGGGTTTTATAGAAAATTAGGGTAATTGTGTTGGGTTAACTGCACCCCCGTCTCCGCTTGTCAATACCAAATTACTTATTATCACCTCAAACTCCGCATTAATCCGTTAGCGCTCTGAATCCTGAAAAATACAAAATTTAAATAATTAATATAAAATAGATTGTCGAAGTGAATAACAAATATAAATTAGGTGGTATTCTGTGTAATAATTAGGTGAATATCAAATACCCCAAACCTATATTTTGCTAGTCCTCAAGCAAACCAATAGAAATAAAATTCTAACTCACTTTCGCAGAAATCATCGGTTGCACTTACCTTAAACGTGTAACAAGGCTTTGAACCGCTAGATTACCTCTAGTGGACGAGTTATAGTCTCGTGAGGGTTTCCAAAAATATTACCCACAAACATTATGACTCAATAAATTTTCAAAACATGGTAACTCGATCTATTATCCTCAAAGCAATAATCTAATTGCCAAAAAATTTTGAAAACAGCTAACAGTCTCACAATAATATATTAAAGAGTCTCTCAACAATTTAATAATACCCAAAGGTTAAATAAATTTCATCAATTATTCCCAACTTGAAGTGTGTGTGTGCATGACCTTATCAACTAAGATACGACTAGATAACATTTGAATTGTACGCTTCAACTACAAATCTCTCTTGTTACTCAGAAATGAATCACTCAGAGATTGGTTAGTTATCACTAAGTTTATATGTGAGAAAGAGAATAAATTATGGAAAGACAAGCATCTCACATATAATAATCATGAAAAAACAAACTTTTCAAAGAATTAAATGAATATGATCTCATGGACAAGAATATCAATTACTTTGAGAATGTTGAATCACATGTCATAGTTCTTGTTTATTTAATTTCCACGTCTATGAACCAAACTTTTACTTAAGATCAATTAGGTCTTTATTAGGTTGTAATGAGGCTAAGATTTTGGCTAACAAGAATAGAAAAGGATACGAGAAAATTCTCTGAGAATGGATACACCCTTTAATAAGCACATTGGGCTCTAAAGAATAAACCAATGTTGTACACCATTAATTTTTCTTCCTTCGAAATTCTATTCATATATATATTTTTTTTCCTTTTCTTCGAACATCAAATTTTTTTTAATATTTTTTCATTTATCCTTTCTTTTTAACATGTTTTCCCCTTCTGCACAATAAAACATTTCAGTCCCGAGGATTCATGAAATATTTAGTTTCAACTCTTTTTATTTTTTCCCTTCTAAAAATATATCAACCATGCACATTCTCATTAACATTGAGTAAGGATAAAAATAGTATGGGATATCACTCCCTAACTGGAGTAGGTAATGGAGATAGGGTTAGCAAAGAAAAAGTCTATTTAAAGGCTCAAAGGGCTGCAAACGAATATTTATCATTGGGTAGGCTAAAAGGCTAAAGAACGGTTCAAAGAAAAAAAATGCCTATATTACTTCTTAAGCTCTAGTCGGTATTATGACATCTCAACTAAATAAATCAAGAAGTTCTATGTAATAATTCAATTTTAACAACATTATCGAAGCAATCAATAAAAGAAACAAGAAAATTGAGATCATCAATGAGAAAATGTGGACTCAAGAAAAGTCAGAGTTTATTTAATAACCCTCAAGACAAATAGAATGTCTTGAAACTCACAAGGGTTAAGTCTCCACTATTATTCTAAGGTTTTCTAATTAATATCTTATTGATTAACTTCAAATCATGCTAACTCGGCTTATAGTGCAAGAATGGTCGAGTTGAAAAAATCACATGAAATATATTTAACTTAATGATAATATCAAACCATATGTTTTACTATTGATATATATAAGTGACAAGTGAAAACATGTATTCCTCAAATTTAAAAGCACACTTGAAAGCACATCCTCTTCATTGGAAAGAAACTTAGATTTTGAATGCATTTCCGAATCGAAAATTTTCACGCAGTCATAATTAGCTATGTATTCAATGGAGATTTAGTAGAATACAATAGCCAATTGTGAAATACATTTCATTTCAAAATATTTCGAAGAATGCATAAAAACTCATAAACCTTACCCCCAAACCTAAACCAAACATTGACCTCAATGTATAAAACGATGATCATGACAAATGCAGCAAGAAGAAAAGATGAGAGTTAAAGTGATATTACCATGGGAAAGTTTTTACCAATTTCGACGAAATCGTCCACTAATGAACACTCAACAAAATAAGAACTATGGACTCATCAAAATAAATTGATAAAAACAATACAGGACACAAAAAGATATATAAATGAAATAATGAAAAAAAATACATGTATCAGTTGTAAGTCAAAATTGTTATGGAGCTAACGAGTATGAGTGAAATGCAACTAGAAAGAACTCAAAAATCAATCCAGGCTAACCATAATGACACAACTGAAGCTAGGCTGCCTCCTAGGAGTGCTTGGTTTAACGTCGTCAGCCCGACATATATTCTCCCTCATGAATGATATATCATGAAGTGACGAGGAAAAACATAGAGAACATTCACCTCAAAAGGGTTAAGGAATCGTATATCAACAACCTGAAAAGTTGAGGATCAATCCACTAAAAAATGGCAACCACATGCGACACAAGATATACTAGCACATTCCAAAAGTTGCAAGGAGACCATCTAAAATCATATAGAAATTGTAAAGAATCTCGCATTCCTTGGAAGTCAGTAGGGGTCTTAAACATGAATGGGTCGCAAGTAGTGATATGCAACAAAGGATCCTCCCTTACTCCTAAAATGGAACATCCTAAGTCTGGTTCCAAATCAGAAGATTGAATAATTTTCACATCAGGATGGTGAAAATTGAAATCCTCACTAAGGAATGTGGGATCCACATAATTAGCCATGGTCAATGGAAATGTGATGCAGGTAGATGTAACTATAGATATATCAGGTGGTACAGGCTTATCACATGAATCACACAAAGATGTTGGGCTGGATAGCTCAACAACACCCCCAACCCTAGAGTTGACACTACTTATGGATTGCACTATCTTACTAGATATATCTCCCGACTTCTTTGGGACAACATGTTTTGAGTTCAATATAGATCAAATAATAACAGGCAAAGTATCATCAGTACTTGAAAACGCATACCTGAGGGTGTCAGGTAATTGTTTAAGGTCAAGCTCAGGTGGCTCAACTGATAAAGCCTCATTTATTGATAAAGCTCAGTTTTGACTCACTGAGTGGAAGAGACTCCACTTTAGACTTCCATTTATAACTAGGATCTACAATGGGGACTGAGTCAAGCGAATCATTGACTTCCCTAATGAAATCATCAACATCAAAGTCTAAACTAAAATTAGTCAAACAAGTCTCTAAATGGTCATGTGTATCATGAAAATAATCAAGGGGAGACACTAAAGAATGTTCACAGTTTGATTCTATGCATGAGTTACTAGGAAGACATATGTATAATGAGTTAACATGGGAAGAAGATGTCTGTAGTGTTTTAGAATCTACTGGTTCATCAATAAATGATGCTTTATCAGCCTTCTTAAGAGAGGAGGATGCAACCTGTGTAAAATTGGGTGAGGATATAATAACACTTATGTCAGGCATTCCTACTTGATTGTCAACTAGTTTTCCACTCCTAAGGGTAGTAATGGATTGAATATCTTCACTGTCTGGCTCAGATGTGCAACTAATTTCAAATTGACCATTTGGGTTGGAAATAGGTTGGCTAGGGACTTCCTCTGACTCTATCTCAAGACGTGACTCAGCTATCTGACTCAAAGTCATCGCAAATTTCTTGATAGCTTGAGCATTTTGTTGAGAATTAGCTATCAATTCTGTAATGTCCTGAGAAGTTTGCTCAAGCATATCTCCAATTTGCTGCATAAAACTAGTCAAGGCGTATTCTAAACTAGATGTGTTAGAAGGAGGAACAACTCGATTAGGTTGAGGCTCACTAGCAGGAATGGAAACGTGAGGAGTCGGGGGAGTGACAATAGGGCCTCCATGGTACTGACCATGGGCCCATGAGAAGTCAGGATAATATGCTGAACCTAAGTTGTAATAATCTGAATATGGAGCATAATCAGGTTGTCGCATGGCATTAAATGCATTGACTTGCTCAGGAAACCAAGATGGATAATTATTGAGGTTCATTTTTTTTTTTTTTTTTTTATTTTTTATGCAAGCCTAACCTCTATATGAAGATAACCTAACTCTAAAAAAAAATAAAAATGGGAAAACCTAATCAGGACCTATATGATGCGCAAGCAAGATGAATGGCAAACGACCCTAGATAAGTAACTAGCAATACAATCATTCAGATTGCCTTCGGGTACTGCGCAACTGATAGTTATAGCCCCACGAAAAGTCGAGGTTTTTACGAAGCAAATTAATCTCGTGAGAAACTAATTTACTAGGTAGAGGCTGTAACGTCTGGTAATCCCTACAAACACTCCTTTTTATTACTTATGTTTGTTGCTAATCAAGGGCTGAAATCCATTTTAATTAACTTATCAGCGGGAGAGAGCACGAAGTTTCCCAGCATAAAAAATATCCTGAAATCTAATTGCTCCTACCTCCTTTTCTACATTCAGCTTAAAGTGTAATGCCAGTTTCAGAACTATTCCAAGATTGGACATGTTCCTTCACTTGACTACTTTAAACTTTCAAGTTTCAAAAGAATGGTCCTATGAGCGTCTTGTCCTAATTTATCTTGCTACAAATTTTAATAGTGAGGGCTTAGGTCCCTAACCCTAAAATAGATGGTGGTTAACCTATCCGCGAGAGAGAGTATAAAATTTTACAACATCAGAATTATTCTTAGTCTATTTAAATTTGCATGCAATTCTAGCTAAAAAAAAACAAGCAAAACACACAGTAATCCACTCAGAAACCGCGTGCAGATGTGGTGGGAATAAGTTACCTCCGGCGTGAACCTCTCTTGGGTTACTTGCGACGCCGGGTTGAAATCGAGTTGACGTCGATCAGAAGCACCTTCCACCTGACGACTCACTGACTTCTGAGAGTGTTCACGCGATAGCAACCTGTAGACAATTCAAACCCTGTGCTTTT
Organism: Berberis thunbergii; assembly: GCA_003290165.1. Classification (NCBI taxonomy): domain Eukaryota; kingdom Viridiplantae; phylum Streptophyta; class Magnoliopsida; order Ranunculales; family Berberidaceae; genus Berberis; species Berberis thunbergii. The sequence goes on along the minus strand of QNQO01009924.1, from coordinate 17,389 downwards.
TGTTTTGTTTTGTTTATTTATTTATTTTTTATTTTTTTATGCAACCTGTAATATATGCTTCGTACCTGTTAATACCTGCAAAAAAAAAAAAAAAAAAAAAACAAGTATCAAAACTTCTAAGATTTTAAAGAAATAACTAAAAAATAAAATCAAGTCTATCCTAAAAGAAAAAGCAATCTATATCTGACCTAAATTTTGTATTATTATTATTATTATTATTATTATTATTATTATTATTATTATTATTATTATTATTTTTTAACCTAAACTACAAATTAGTGAAAATAAACTCTTAAATTCAATTACACCGCGACAGTCCCTGGCAATGGCGCCAAAAACTTGATGCAAATTTATCTAACCTAAATAAATAGATTAATTTAACATAGTCTTAATAACTACAAGTGCACAGTGTCTAACTGGTAGACAAGGGCAATTACAGGTCGATCCAACAAGGACCGTGGTTGCAATTAAATTTCAGAATTGACTTAAACTAATTTAAATAGGGGTTACAACAATCAAAATATCTAAACTAAAAATCAAATTAAAAAACAAAATAAAAAGTTTTTTAAGAACATGATAAGGGAAACCAAGGCATTGAATCCACCAATTCAGTTTTTCAAGTTATTTTAATCTAACTTATTATTTTCTAAAGCGAGAAGCTTTAGGGATGAGAATCCCTTGCTTGCATCGATGATGTGACCGTTAAGAACAATTCAATTTTAAAATCCAATGTTACAATTAACTTTAGCATAAATTATAGACTCTTAGCATTGAGTGTCTTGTTACGGCACACTCAATCACAAGTCTAATTTATTAAGTTTCAACTCCTAGCATTGAGTGTCTTATTACGACACACTCAATCACAAGTCTAACTTAACCAATTAAAACTGATGCTTTAAATATTAGTAATAAAAACTCTAATTACCGACAAGTCTAGATCAAATCCGATATAATCGGTGAAAGTAATTTACTAATACTCAGAAATTAAATGTATTTTGCAGTTAAGCACATAATAAAATAAAAAGTCAAACTAGAACAAACTCTTGAAACCCAATTGGTTTCATCTTAGCCTTGACGAAAGGTTTAGTTCTCCATGGTAGCGGTGGTCACAGCATCAGTGGAATCCATCTTAGCATGAACGTGAATCCCAAGAAAATGCTGCAAATGCACTGTGGTGGCTCTTACAGAACTTGGGTGTGCCAATAGCCAAAACTGATTTGAAAAACAATTTTCTCCCGGCAAAATCACGCGGTTGTATTCTCCAGCGCGACGCGCTCTGCTCCGCTGCTGCTGCTTCGTCTTCACTCCTCCTTTTTCTCTAGTGAAATTCCCCTGCAAGAGAGAAAGACACGAGAGAACGAAAAAACGAAAAGGAGAGGAGTAGTGGCTGTGAAACAGGGAGGCTACTGCTTGCGAACTCTGCTCCTCAGACGAGCTCACGTCCTTGCAAGAGATAGAGAGGGACGGGAGATGGATGAACAGAGAGAGACCGAAGAAGAATAGGGAGAGAATGGAAGAGGGAGACAGGGCGGCTGAGAACAAAGGAAAAAAGGGACTCCTTTGTTCTGTGCGCGCGGTGGTGGTGGTGGTGGCTGTGAGAAAGAGAAAGACGTCGAGATGAAGACTGATGGTGGTGATGGCAAAGCTCGGTGGCGAGGTGAAGTTTTTAACGTGAAACAGGATTGTCACGCCCCTGTTTCACTGTGGTTAGTGGCGGTGGTTGTGGCTCTGGTGGCGAGGTTGATGGACAGGGAAGGTGGCTGTGTTGCGTGATGGAACAGGGAGAGTCTGATGGTGGTTGCGGCTGTGGCTGTTGGACGGTGGCGAGGTGAGGTGGTAATGGCGGGATTGTCGCACTGTCGCCTCTCCTATCGAGCGAGGATTGCCGATAGGGTGGATTGGTGTGGTGGCTGGAAAAGAGAGGAGGAGAACACCCGTAGAAAAAGAGAGCAGACCATAGAAATTATGGTTATTGGGTTTTTATAGAAAATTAGGGTAATTGTGTTGGGTTAATTGCACCCCCGTCTCCGCTCGTCAATACCAAATTGCTTATTATCACCTCGAACTCCGCATTAATCCATTAACGTTCTGAATCCTGAAAAATACAAAATTTAAATAATTAATATAAAATAGATTGTCAAAGTGAATAACAAATATAAATTAGGTGGTATTCTGTGTAATAATTAAGTGAATATCAATGATGAAAGGAATAGAGAGAGAGTGTGTCACGCTCTCACCTAAAACCAAATGAAGAAAACATCTTTCTGTTGCTGTTTCTGTTGTTGAAATCGAACGAGAGAAGTATTGCCAAAAGTTGGCGCCCATTTGAAATAAATCAAAATTGAAAGTAGCTATAAGAGAAAAGTGGTTTGTTAGAATGCTTGGATCATGACATGTGTTGTTCTTCTATTATTCCTGTAGCTATAAGAGGAGAAGCATAACTGTGAGAAAAGCATGAAATGTATTGAAGAAGAAAGAGGTCTCATGGTTCAAGAGATCAAGTAGAATTGTTTTTTATTTGTTCTTTGAATTCCAATTACCTTTTGTTGCCAATTTCCTCTTCTTCAAGTGTTGAATTGAGCAAGGATCTAACATTTGGTATCAGAGCTTGATTGAACCCTAGACATGTGTTGAAGAAAACTTACAGTGACAATGGAAATTAGATATAAGGAGATTGAAACCTTCATGGGAGAAACTAAGAAACACATCGCAGAGAATGCTGGTCAGATAGATCTGGTGAAGGGGGAACTTACAAAGATCACACAATCTCAAGAAGTGATGGAGAAGAGAATTGAAGCTCGATTTGAGCAGCTTGTGCTCTTATTGCAGAATCAACAAGGATATCAGCCAGGAGTTTAACAAGGAATTGGTGGCGTGGCTAGTTCTAGCAGGTTTGCTGTCACTCAACCATCTGGAGTTGTAGATCAAACACCAGACCTTACTCCCAAAATCAATGGGAGAATCCAGGTACATTTTCCAGACTTCCTATGTTTGAATTCCCCCAATCTGATGGAGAAAGTCCTAGGTCTTGGATTAAGAAAAGTGAAAGGTACTTCACATTTTATCAGATCTTGGAAGAGAATAAAGTTAACATTGCTTCAATCCATCTGAGTGGAAAAGCGCAGATCTATGGTTCTTAGATTATCAAATTGGAAAGGGAGTCATTACCTGGAACTCTTTTGCTCATGATGTATGTGAGAGATTTGAAGAAGTTGTGCTTGAGAACTATGTTGACTGTTTGATGAGTACTATGAGTGAGTACTATGACAGATTTGAAGAGTTGAAATCTTTGATGTTGTCCCATAATCAATACTTGGATGAGAATTACTTTGTACTCAGCTTCTTGAGTGGTTTGAAACCAGAGATTAAATCATTTGTTCAAATGCTAAAACCATCTACTTTCTCCCAAGCTTTTAACCTAGCAAGAATACATGAAGCTTCATTTATCAAACAACCAACCAAGGGAATTCCTCAATCAAACAATTTCATCAGACAACACACTACACCACTACCAACAGTAATAGCAAAACAACACCCTATGTTACTACTCAGCCTACATCTTACACTTCTAACCAAGTCTCTTCTAATACTTCAAGACTTACCTATGCCAATAACCTTCCCACCAATAGGTTTGCTTCCAACACACCCCCTATTAAAGGCACACTCCTGCCCAAATGAAAGCTAAGAGAGAGGAAGGTTTGTGTTGTCATTGTGATGAATTATACAAGCTAGGACATCTTTGCAAATGCCACCATTTATAAATGTTAGTTCCTGACACTGAAATTAATGAAGAGGATGAAGTGCATGATCCTAAAGAGTATGAAAACCTAATCCAGGAATTTCAGACAGAGATGGAAGTGTCTCTACATGCCATACATGGCAGTGTGGCTACTAATACACTCTTAATCAAGGGATTATTGAAGAAAAAAAACCATTTCTATCCTCATAGACACTGGGAGTACACATTCAGTTGTAGATCCTAGAGTTCTTAAGGAAACTAAGTGGCCAAATACACTGACTCCACAGATGTTAAAAAGAGTGGCTAATAGGGAGCAACTTGTTAGCAATGCCATTTGTCCTAAGTTGAAATGGACTATGCAAGGGAAAATATTTGAAGGAAGTGTGAGAGTATTGCCACTTGGAGGGTATGACATGGTGCTAGGAGGTGATTGGTTGAGACAATTTGGAGATATCACACTTAATCTTCAAAAGTTACAGATGACAGTAGAGATCAATAGGCAACAAGTCACTCTACAGGGTAGTAGTGATACTGGAGAACTTAGCTTGGAATCTAAGGGGTTTAGCGAGTTCTTAAGGAAGCATTCACCAGTTTTCATAGGACAACTTTTTTCACTAAGTACTCTTCATCATCAGACCACCAAGTTTAACCCTATACTAAACCCTCTCATAGACCACTTAATTGATGTTTTTCAAGTACCAACCACACTACCTCCCCCTAGACAACTAGATCACATGATTCCATTGAAGCCTGGTTCTACTCCAACAACACAAAACCCTTACAAGGTGGCCTACATGCAGAAAGGAGTCATTGAGCAATTGGTGAAGGAGATGATGGAAACAAGATCATACAAAACTCCCATAGTCCATTTGCTGCTCCCATACTCTTGGTGAAGAAAAATGATGGATCCTGGAGGTTTTGTGTTGACTACAGAAGGTTGAATGATATTACCATAAAGGACAAGTTCCCTATGCCACTCATTGATGAATTACTAGATGAACTTCATGGAGCAACAATTTTTTCAAAACTGGACTTGAGATCAGGATATCATTAGATCCTTGTCCATCCATCATACATTCACAAGACAACCTTCAAGACTCACCGTGGACACTTTGAGTTCAAGGTAATGCCTTTTGGCTTCACCAATGCTCCGACTATATTTCAAGCACTGATGAACCATGTTTTTGCTCCCTACTTAAGAAAGTTTGTGCTAGTATTTGTGGATGACATCCTAATGTATAGTTCTACTAAGGAACAACACCTTAACCACCTAGACACAATATTGACTACCCTGAGACACCACTCATTGTTTGCTAAGTTGAGTAAGTGATCCTTCATGCAAAACAAACTGGAGTATCTTGGTCACGTCATAAGTCTAGATGGAGTGGAGGCTGACCCTTCTAAACTAGAGGCCATGAGTTCCTGTCCCATTCCTACCAATATTAAACAGCTGAGAGGATTCCTAGGACTTACAGGGTACTATAGAAAGTTCAACAAGGGTTATGTCCTAATTGCTCAGCCCTTGACTGAGTTACTAAAGAAACTCTTTTCAGTGGACAAGTCAGGCTACTAACTCCTTCCTACAACTCAAGGAATCCTTGTGTAAAGCCCATGTTCTTGGATTGCCCAACTTCAATATCCCTTCAATATAAAGACTAATACAAGTTCAAGAGGGGTGGGGGCAGTGTTCTCACAACAAGGAAAACCCATTGCTTATTTCAGTAAAGCTTTAGGGAAAAAAACTCAGACATTGTCTACCTACAAAAGGAATTATTGGCCATAGTGATGGCTATCCATAAATGAAAACCTTACTTGGCTCAAAATTTTGCATATATACGGATCACCAAAGTATAAAATACTTCCTAGCTATCCCAAAAAGTCACTACCATGTTCAACAAAGGTGGTTGTCCAAGCTACTTGGATTCGACTGTGAAATTTTTACAAGAAAGGGGTTGAGAACAAAGCTGTTGACACACTCTGAAGATGCCCTGATCACTATGGAGAACTACAAGTCACAACTACTTTGACCCTCACTGGATACATGAAGTGCTATCTAGTTATGTGGAAAATGAAGATGTGTAAGGCCTGATTCAACAACTAAGTGTGGACAATGAGCCAATGGTGTTATGGTCAAGTGGTTAGGGCTATGTGGGTTTATCCCCCACGTCCTAGGTTTGAGACCCGCCGGCGGCATGGTTACTTTCTCATGGTGTTGACCTATAAGTCGTACCTTGTTGATAGGTTATGGGATCCTATAAAAACCCAGCTCGCTTTCCAAAAAAAGTGTGGACAAGGAATCATGCCCTCCTTATTCCTTGCACACAAGCCTACTAAGATACAAGAACTTGATCTACATAGGAACTCATGGGGGACTCAGAAAACAAATTATGCAAAAACTTCATAGCTCGACCACTGGTGGTCACTCAGGTATAATTGCTACATTTGAAAGAATCAGACAGTACTTCTTTTGGCCAAATATGAAAGCCCACATCATAGAACTCATTTCTGAATGTGACATATGTCAAAGAAATAAAGGAGATCGGAGTTCATATGGTGGTTTGCTCCAGCCTTTCCCAATCCTAGACCACACTTGGCAACACATTGCCATGGATTTTATAGAGGGTCTTCCCCTTTCCCATGGCCACTTAGTAATCCTGGTAGTGGTAGATAGGCTTACCAAGTATGGACACTTCATTCCATTATCCCAAGCGTTCACTGCCTCTCAAGTTGCTAAAACCTTTCTTTTCAACATCTACAAGCTTCATGGATTACCCTCTACCGTAGTGTCTGACTGTGACAAGGTTTTTGTAAGTGCCTTTTGGCAAGACTTGTTTTCCACCCTTGGCACTAAACTCATCATGAGCTTGGCCTACCATCCACAAACTGATAGACAAACCGAGAGATTCAGTGCTTGTATTGAAACCTATTTAAGATGTATGTCAGGGGACATTCCATCCAAGTGGTCTAGCTGGCTCGACCTAGCTGAATTTTGGTACAACACAACTTTTCACACAAGCCTACACACATCACCTTTCAAGTCTTTATATGGCTACACACATCCCATGCCAGCCTTACCACCTCACTCACAGGTAGCAATAAAGGAAGTTCAACAGTACTCGCAGGAAAGGAGTCACATGTTGGACATTATAAAAGAAAAATTGACTAAAGCACAAGAGAAGATGAAATTATTTGCTGACTAGAAAATGACTGAAAAAAATTTCGAAATAGGGGAGTGGGTGTACCTAAAACTCCAACCATACAGGCAAACCACTGTGGCGTTGCGCAAAAACATGAAATTAGCTGCCAAGTTATACGACCCATTTAAGATCCTTAACAAAATTTGCCCTGTAGCCTACAAGTTGCAGCTACCACCTAGGTCACGCATCCATCTGGTCTTCCATGTGTCTCAGCTGAAGAGGTGCCTTGGAACCACTTTGTAACGACCCGATCCGCTCTCTAATAATATGCACCTTCTTCGATGTCTCCCTAACCATCGCTGCCCCCAACAAGACTGTGTCATCTACCTCCCCCCGACAGGATGGTGATCGACAAGGCCTCCCATATAAAGCCTCAAACGGGGTCATGCCAATACTAGAATGGTAACTGTGTTATAAGCAAACTCTATGATAGGTAAATAATCCTCCCAACTACCTCCAAAATCGAGCACACATGCCCGAAGCATATCCTCTAGAACCTGATTCACCCGCTCCGTCTGACCATCAGTCTGAGGATGATAAGCTGTACTCAAATCTACTCTCGTCCCCATGACTCACTAGAAACTCTCCCAAAACTCAGCTACAAATAAGGATCTTTGTCAGACACAATGGACACTGGTACTCCGTGAAGCCTAACTACCTCTATGCCAATACTAGTATTGCACAATCTAGCGTGACTAGGTTCTTACGCAACCAATCCATTCCCAAAATCACATCAAAGCTCTCAAAGTCAAGCACAATCAAGTCGACAAGGAATACTTTGTCGAGGAAGGAAATCTTAAAATTTCTACATATTTCATTCAGTGTCGATGAGCCTCCTAAAGGGGTGGTAACACATAAGGGTATAAAAAGTGGCAAAACTTTCAACATTATTCGATTAACCAAACGTCGAGATATGAAAGAGTATGATGCACCAGTATCAAATAACACCTTCATATTAGAGATAGGAAAATCAAAAGTGCCTTGAAAGTTTTCCTGATCTGGTAATGTGACAAATACACACCCTTGGGTGGGTTGACCTTGCCTATTCTGAGGCGCATTCTTACCATTAGGGCAATCTCGCATTCGATGACTTGGTTGCCCACAGGTGAAGCAGATCACGGTGTGTCCCCCCGATGCTGTTTGGGTAGTCTGATTCCGCTGACCCTGATAACCTTGTCTCTGGTTACCCTGATGATGGAATTGGTTTCCATTCTGCCTTTGATACTGATTACCATCCTGTTTCTGGAATGGTCATACCCTTGTCTCTGGAACTGATTTCCACCCTGACGGTGAAACTGTTTTCCTCCTTGCTGTTGGTTCTGATATCCACCTTGAGGTTTCTAGTTCTAAAACTGTTGACCCCTTTGTCCTTGTTCATAAGGATGGAAACGACTACGGTCACCACGAAAATCACGCGACACACCTTCATGGCGAGTGTTTCTTGACACCTCGCCCAACTTCTGCTTGCCTTCTCTATACTCTCATGATACATCTTGTTCTATTTCTCATACTTCAATGCTAAATCCAAAACTCTGTCAAAACTCTCCCTGTCAACGGTGAGAAGAGCCCTCGACAGGTAGTTATGCAAACCCCCAATAAATTTGGCGTTTTTCTTTTTTGATGTGTCTACCAAATACGAAGCATAACATGACAACTCGTTAAACTTCGTGACATACTGCTTCACAATCATATTCTCAGTCTGCTTCAACATATTAAACTCCGCAGCCCGTTGCGCCTTAACTGCATTAGGCTCAAATCTATTCTCAAACCGATCCTTAAAGTCATCCCATGTCATAACCGCAACATCAACAAAGGGTAGTAAAGCCTCCCACCAGTAACTAGCAGCACCATCCAGGTGATGTGTAGCTAACTCTTGTTTTGGACTTCAGAAAGTCGCATCCTCCTGAAAACGGTTTCACATGCAGCTTTAAACCCAGACATCTGCATCTCTCGAATTTTCTCCAATAAACCTCTTACCACCCAATGTCCCAAACTCCTTAACCCTTCTAGCAAAAGGGTCACCCAGATTACTATTTTGTGCAATCCTTGTAGCAACTGCATCATCATAGCCTGACTCAACTGAATAGTATTATCACCATGGCCATTACAATTTTTATTGCCACCTTCATTTGGAACAACATTTCCACTGCTTCCGCTACCGTTCCCATTTGGATTCTAACGAGTATGTCTTCCAGCCATATCCTTCAATAAAAATGGAAATGATTAGGCACTCCATAAGATCCACAAATACTCTACAGCTTACCCATAACCACATTCTGAGAATCCCCTCGACTCTCCCTCGCCTAGGGTAAAATGTGCTCTGATACCAAACTGTAACGACCCGATCCGCTATCTAATAATCTGCACCTTCTCAGATGTCTCCCTAACCATCTCTGGCCCCAACAAGACTTTGTTGCCTACCTCCGCCCAACAGGATGGTGATCGACAAGGCCTCCCATATAAAGCCTCAAACGGGCCATGCCAATACTAGAGTGGGAACTGTTGTTATAAGCGAACTCTATGATAGGTATATAATCCTCCCAACTACCTCCAAAATCGAGCACACATGCCCGAAGCATATCCTCTAAAACCTGATTCACCTGCTTCGTCTGACCATCAGTCTGAGGATGATAAGCTGTACTCAAATCTAGTCTCGTCCCCATGACTTGCTGGAAACTCTACCAAAATTTAGCTACAATAAGGGATCTCTGTCAGACACAATGGACACTGGTACTCCGTGAAGCCTAACTACCTCACGGATGTATCGTCTGGCTAGCTGTTTGGTAGTACGGTGCACACCAAACGGAACAAAATGCGTGGACTTAGTCAAATGGTTAACTATAACCCAAATTGACTTGTTACCTCGTCGGGTCTTCGGTAAACCATCTATAAAGTCAATATAAATATTTTCCCATTTCCAGACAGGAATATCTAGGGGTTGCATTAAACCTGAGGGCCGCTGATGTTTGGTGTCACGCCCCGATTTTCGAAGGAAACGAAAATCCCAAAAATCCACGTAGGATTATCCGTTTCTCCCAAAACTTGGGACGTGAGAATTCAATAACAACAGAAACAAATAGCAGCAGGAACTAAACATCTGAAACAAATAGAATCTAACCCGGAGAAGACTGGCATGGCTAGCTCACTAGCGGAACTCTAGTAATGCAGCTCAAAATCTCTAAACCTGAAAGACTACTCGGCTACATTCCAAAAGGAATGTACCCAAGAAGCAAAAGCTCACTCGGGTCAGCAATAAAGCTGGTGTGAGAAATCTTCATCCTAAAATCAATAAATCCGCACATGACAACATTAAAATAAGCCAAACAATAAATAACCACACCATCAGGTAGTTCCTCAATGAGGCAATGGTGTTATCATCGTAATAAATCAATATGCATTATTTATCACTAATAAATAAAGTTTATGAGTTATCAATCCTTATAAATGCAACAACAGTACAATTCATAATTATATTAGACTATTATTGAAATATTAAACAAACACATTTTTTTTCTACCTTAAGGAAGACATGTAGTTCTCATTTAATGGTTGAATGAGCAGTTAATTTCTTCCTTAAAGGTAATCATGCACATACACACAAAAAAAAGAAATCTTGCTACTTTTCCACAATCGCACTCTCCTCCTGTGCCGAACACACCTCACCCAAGTGTGCCTCCCTTGCCTTCGAAACCACTCGGAGCGTACATGTTCCAAGTGGGGTGCCACCTCGAGGAACATGTCATCACACCCGAAGTCCGATCTATGGCAAGTATTCTTCCTAAATCTACACGTACAACCGAACACACATGGAACGGTGCACCGATATGCAAGCAAGTCTGCATACCCATAATATCACACGTATACAAGCAAGTCTGTATACACAAATTTCTTTTCTTTTCACATTCTTTTTTTTTCGGAGTTGTGGAAAAGAGCATAAAAATAAATAAATCCTCAAAACTCTTTTATGGTGACGCTTTGTCAACTATAAATAAATCAATCACAATATCCACCATTCCTTTGGGGAACAAGTAATATTTGACACATTGTCAATTCACACATCTCATCTCTTTGCATCATATGAAAAACAATATGCATACCAATTCACATAACAATACAAACACTCAAGCTAAAACAAGTGCTCAATTAAATTCCAACCAATATTTAATATTTATTCAATAAAATATAAATTGGCTGGAATGCGAGTGCAACCCATAGAATCATGTAGTGAAAGGATCTACTTATATCAAATTATGTTCACTAGTTATTCATGCATATATAATATGCTAGATTATAGTATAACACAGAACCATGTAATGAGCAGCAAAATTCAACATATATGATCACCAGTCCACAAAAGCTTACAAAAAAAAATGGTTCTTCTAAACTTGTCTGGGGTTGAATTGCAAACCAACTAGTGGTTTAAATCAATAAACTTAAGCTAAATCCCCTGATCCAATCTAAATGATGAGGGGGTTCATCATGTATAACTTAACAGATGCAACTAAACCCAAAAATGATTATCTGTTTATCCCTTTTGATTGTAGATATAGGCTACTAAATGAACAGTCAAACTTAGATCTTCACAACCAATTTCATAACTCTCAAAACCCCAAATTATTTCATCAACACTCACAACCACATCATCCTAACGTGACATCCCACAAACTCAATGCTCACATCCCAAATACTGAAAAAAAGTAAGTAAAGCTACAAGCACAAATGCAAATTCTGTCCTAGAGTTGTTACACATCCAAACAATAAGTGCTAAAGACAGAAATAATACATTGCTCAAAGATCGTAAACAAACACCAAAACACATAACCAATTACCAAATAAACAAACAAATGTTTGTGAACATTTCTTCACAAAGATCAAATTGAGAGAGACTACATAAAAAAATACTGAAAGGGGTAAAAGAGAACTCACCGAAGAGATCGCAAACCGCAAAGGATTTCGCAACGGATTCACGCAATAACCCTTTGCTTTCTGCTCCATAAACTTCTACAAATTCTGCATCACAGGGGTTCGTCGCAATCTCCAATACCCAATTCAGCATTTCTGAAAGATTCTCTAGTTTCCTCTTTCTTGATAAAACAGTTTCATTAACTACAACATAGTCCATCATTATCATCACACTTTTGGTCACCAACCAATTTTGCATCGCTAGTGACTCCATTCACGTTAATGGTGTCTCCTACTATCGACGAAGCTTGACTATCACTCTTCTCTGAACCTCTTCGCCCTTGTTCTATGATTCTATACAACAAACATTTCAACTCTTTCTCCAACTCCATTGGCAAAAACCAAATTCCCACCACACTCGGCTAATTCCAATCCCTTCCTCCTCGGCCCTTAACTCTAGAAAGTAAGTATCCATCGATCGAAAGGATCCAAATACTTGAAATAAAACAACTTCACAGATGACCCAACCTCCGAATGCAATCCAGACTCCTCCGCCACCACATTCCACAACCTGTTCTTCGAAACTGAATGAAAACCACCCTTCCCTCTCACAACCATAAATAACTTATACATATCCACCGATCTCCCATCTCCTAACACACAAGGTACAGGCACCATGAAGTCACTCACAGAGATCCTTTCGAAAAACGCATAGAGAATCTGATAGAAGTAGGATCGAAGCTTCTTCTCTTTGCTTCCATCACCATCACCACTACTACCACCCATGTTCACAGACACTGCATCAAGATCCAAACACAAGAACCCATTTTTCTGAAGGTTTTTAAGAATCTCAAAATGATCTATATCAGTCGACCCATTGGCTAGAATGGACCATCCAGCCATATGAGCATCCAATACAATACAAATACAGGACAAAAGTGTTCAAACCCTAACTCAAAAACTATATCAAAAATTGAAACTTTCTATCTTAAGATCGAACAAAAAGAGATGAAATGAACAAGTGGGTACCGATTACATTCGTCTCACAACAATGGGTACCGATTGATTTGAAGAGATAGATCAGGTTTTGGCGGGAACCCAATTTTTTTTTGCATCCCCGCCCTCGAGCTCTCTTTCGCCTGACCTCTCTTTGGTCACCGTCGCCAATAGGTCGTCGCCCTTTCTCTCTCGTCATGCACACAGTCAAGGCAGCTTGCACAGCAGAAGCAGAGATTGTGAGGAGGAAGGAGGAAGAATTTGTGAAGAAGGGGAAAAGGAGAAGGAAGGAGAAAAGAAAATGGAAGGAATAGGATTTTCTCTTTATAAGGGTGGCTATTCGCCCCCACCGAACTTCCGAATGCACCCACCCTATTTCACAAAATAAAAACCTTACTTTTAGTTTAATAAAAGCCCAAATACAACTTAGTAGCAACCCATCAATATATACAACTCAAAAGAAATTTTTATATTTATTTAATTGGCGGGTATTACAATATATACAACTCAAAGAAATCTCGTCCCGAGATTCGTAGAGGAAGGTAGATGGAAATTAATTCTTAAATAAACAAACTACACGTCACATGGACAAGCAAATAGCTCATACGTATGCCATAACTTAATGAAGACAATCACACACAATATAAATATTTTCGAGTAAGTAGAAAATTACGAGGTGCTACATTTGGCCTTCACTTGTTGACAAGTGAAACACCGTGATACATAATCTCCCACATCCTTCTTCATGCCCGTCCCACCAGAAAGTTCGCTTCAGGTCATGATACATTTTGTGCCTCCCGGGTGAATGGTAAAACTTGTTATGAGCCTCATTCCATGTAATTTCTTTCTTCAATCCCTCAATCTCAGGCACACAAAGTCTCCCGTGAAATCTCAAACCACCATCGGACTCAACTGACCACGTGGAGGGACAATCATCCAGATTATCAAGCACTAAGTCTTTCCAATTTGCTCATCAAATGAGAATCCTTTATGTTGCTCCTCTAAAACCCTGCTGATCAAAGAAGGTCGAACAAATAAACTACCAACATAAGCCGTGTTTGCTCCCTGAACAAACTGAACATCATAAGAAGAAATAGCCTTAAGAGACTTCCACTCCTCTACCATGAATGAAGCCATAATAGTGTGTTGTCGATTGAGAGCATTAAAAACTACGTTCCCCTTACCTGGTGGTAAAGGATCTCAAAATCATAACTACTAATGAACTCCACCCACCTTTGTTGTCTCATATTCAGCTCCTTCTGCGAAAACAAATACTTAAGACTCTTGTGATCCGTGAACAATTCAAAATGCTCCCCATAAAGGTAGTGTCGCCACATCTTCAAAGCAAACACAACTGCCGCTAATTCTAATTCATGGGTAGCATATCGTCTCTCATGAGGCGTATGACACAACTTTCTGATTCTGCATCAGTAGACAACCCAGACCGGTGCCACTAGCATCAGTGAAGACCACCGACTTCCCACCTTCCACTGGAATAGTCAGGATGGGCACAATGGTTAATCGGTGTTTCAATTCCTGAAAATCCTTTTCACACTCATTGGTCCAAATAAATTGGACATTCGTGCGGGGTCAACTAGTCAAAGGGGCAACAATAAGAGGAAAACTTCTCTATAAATCGTCTTATAGTACTCAGCCAACCCTAAGAAACTTCTAACCTCCGTTGCATTATTAGGCCTGTTTCCAATCTTTCAGCTGCTTTCACCTTATCAGAATCAACTGCTATACCCTGACTAGAAACAACATGCTCTAAGAATTTTACTTCTTTTTCCCAAAAAATGGCACTTGCTAAATTTCGCATATAATTCTGATCTCTCAAGGTCTGCCAACACTATTCTAAGATGTTCTCTATGCTCTGCTTCACTGCGGGAGTAAAGCAAAATATCATCGATAAAGATAATGACGAATTTGTCCGAAGTATGGTCGAAAGATCCGGTTCATCAGATCCATTGAAAAAGGCCGGGGCATTGTCAAACCAAAAGTATGACTGGAAACTCATACAACCCATATCTCGTACGAAAAGCCGTGAGAGGAATACTATCTTCTTCTATACCCATCTGATGATATCCAGTTCTCAGGTCAAACTGAGAAAACACTACCGCTCCCCTCAACTGATCAATAAGATCATCAATTCGAGGCAATGGGTACTTGTTCTTGATAGTATTTTTGTTCAGCTCCCTACAGGCAATACACATTCTCAAGGTACCATCCTTCTTCGAAATAAAAATTGCGGGTGCTCCCCACGGATAATTACTCAAACGTATGAACCTGGTTCATACACACCTCAAAAGGATTACACATATATACATTAACATGAACAAACATGTCAATAAGTATAGTCAAATAAAACAGAACACCAAGAAAATTACCCTTTTTACAACATCTCGTCCAACTGGACTTTCATCTCGTTCAACTCCTTCGGTGCCATCCGGTACGATGCCTTAGAGATAGGAGCGGTTCCAGGTATTAAATTGATTCGAAACTCAACTTCTCGCCTAGGCGACAAGCCAGAATTTCCTGAAATACATCCTCATAATTTCTTACCACTTCTACATCTCGAATCTCTCTTTCTGACATCCCCAACGAGTACATAAACCTAGACATCACTGACTCTTCACAAATCCCACAAGTGTAAGAAACAGGGGCATGCCTGGTGCATGAATGGAAACTATCTTCTTTGCACAATCTAGCGTGACTAGGTTCTTACGCAACCAATCCATTCCCAAAATCACATCAAAACCCTCAAAGTCAAGCACAATCAAGTCGACAAGGAATACTTTATCGAGGAAGGAAATCTTAAAACTTCTACTTATTTCATTCAGTGTCGCTGAGCCTCCTAAAGGGGTGGTAACACATAAGAGTATAGAAAGTGGCAAAACTTTCAACATTATTCGATTAACCAAACGTCGAGATATGAAAGAGTATGATGCACCAGTATCAAATAACACATTCATATTAGAGATAGGAAAATCAAAAGTGCCTTGACAGTTTTCCTGATCTGGTAAGGTGGCAAATACACGCCCTTGGGTGGGTTGACCTTGCCTATTCTGGGGCGCGTTCCTACCATTAGGGCAATCTCGCATTCGATGACCTGGTTGCCCACAGGTGAAGCAAATCACGGTGTGTCCCCCTGATGCTATTTAGGTAGTCTGATTCCGCTAACCCTGATAACCTGTCTCTGGTTACCCCTGACGATGAAATTGGTTTCCATTCTGCCTTTGATACCGATTACTATCCTGTTTCTGGAAATGGTCATACCCCTGTCTCTGGAATTGATTTCCACCCTGACGGTGAAACTGGTTTCCTCCTTGCTGTTGGTTCTGATACCCACTTTGAGTTTTCTTGTTTTCCATATATGTAATTTTATATTTATTTTATTGCTTTTGAAATAGGAGTTGAAAGCTACCTTCTTTTTTGTCAGAAATAGCAAAACAGTGAGTTTTCTTGTTTCCCTATATGTACTTTTATATTTATTTATTGCTTTGAAATACGAGTTGAAAGCTACCTTCTTTTGTGTCAGAAATCAATAATCTTGTGATTTTTGTTTTGACATTGTATGTTTGACAGACACATTGACAATTTATTTAGTAGTCTATTGTACATCAGCACCATCTATGGAGTTTATTTGGAAGGGAAGGGAGATAAAAATCAAGTTTTGGGTAATGTGTCATGCTATTGGCTAGATTCAACTTGTGGGTTTGCATTGGGGTGACGTGTATTCCAAGCTGGTGACACGTATGTGTTTCCCAAGGATTTTGTTCATTACCAGTACAGCAATGATGTACATGATTACGCTTTGCCCTCTACATTTGGTAGTAATGTTTAATCTGTATCAATCCTTTTTTTTTTTCCTGTGTCACCTCTGGCATTATTGATGAGGTCATAGTCAGTGCTTTTAAGACTGATATTTCCATCGTGCAAAGGATCAAGGTTGATCTTACAACCAAATCCTAAAACTAGAGCATGTTACCATTCCGTGTAATTTCTTACTCTAACCATTAATTTTTTTGAATTGATATTTAGCTCGCATCTTAGAGGGATCTGTCTGTATTTTCTCCACTTGTTTGATTAATGTATCTACCTAATCGATCCTTGTCTTCGGGCATTTCATAGTAAAAGGGTATTCCATTATTCTTTAATTTGATGTATGGAGAGTACTATGTGTAGTAGTGTTTGATTTTGCACTATGACTTGTTTTGTTTTGATGTCTCGTTGATTCTATTGATGTAGGACCATTTAAGATTAATGTGTTGCTATGTATGTATGCATCTTGGAATAGTTATGTTCTCCCAAAGGAAGGGGTGGATTTCATTATGAATGACAAAATGTCACTTGATCACCGTGTTATTATAAAGCATGATTTATGAATATGCTATGTTTTTCTGAAAGAATGGGTGGATTACTTATAAATGACAAAAGGTCATTGTGAAGGAAATTCGAAATATAAAAAATTAATGATATGGATAAACCTTGATTTCTGAACTTAGAACTACCACACCTCTTTCATTTATGATTTCCCCTCTCCTACTAGAGAAAC
>QNQO01009923.1:0-64022 GCA_003290165.1 Berberis thunbergii | reverse complement strand
TTGTGTTGTGTTCTTCTTGGATTGGATTGGATTGATTACAAAAACAGATCTAACAGATCTAGGGTTTTGTTCAAGAAGGTTTCTCAAAAAACTTTCTTCTCTGTCGATTTGGGTTCTTTTTTTTTTTTTTGCCCACTTTTAATCCCACGTGCCTGGCATGCGTGGATGTAGCACGTGCCTGGCAGCATCCAGGCTAAATTCCAGGTGACTTAGCAGTGCAACCTAGCATTGCTCATTATAAATGCCTTAGCTTTATTTCTTACTAGCAGACCAACATGACTTTACGGTCTAAGGCACACGCTAGTTTCAAAATGTGCAAAAATACATTTTTATAATCTGAAGGTTGAGATTCAAAGTTGAAGTAGGTAGATGCAATTACAATTTAAGGGCTAAGATTTAAACTTTCCAATTGCCGTTAAGATAATCTGTCTCCACCACCACACTCTCCACTTCACCCTAATAATATTCGTCTATGCTTCTACTACTACATTTACATGTTATTTCTCTGTAGATTAAATATTTAGAGTGAAAAAAACTTGTGTAAACCCAAATTTTAAAGTTAAGCTTGAGTTGCAGGTCATTTTCATCCCCTCTCATGTATGTTATGTTTCTTCAAATTTATTATATGGGGTTAAGTTATTGCAAGTAATTTGTAAAAAGTTGAAGTTTAACAACACTTAATTGATCATCTCCCTTATAATAAATTATGGCCCCATATAATAAATTATTGGCAGTAATTAACCCCCTATAATAAATTTGAAATTAAGAATGCCCCCTAAACAAACATGGTATGTGAGAAGTTGAAGATGACCTGCAACTCTCAATAAATGTCCACTGAAATGATGAAATGAAAATATCTGACTTGACTTACCTCTATGATGGTGTTATAATTGAAATATATAGATGAAAAAACTCAGATCTAAGGTTTGTGTTATCTTTATGTAATGAAACCCCTAACAAAACAATAATTTCAAAACTTAGGTTTGCTAAAACTTTCCCACTTCAAGTACATTTGATCTACAACAAAATAACATGTGAGGAACTTGAATTTCATGGGAAGCTTTAAATTGAATACCTTTGCTCGGACCAACCACTCTTTCATTTCACCATGTTGAATACCTCAAATCTCCATCTCTACAAGGGTATGATCAGCCAGATGTAATCTTAGCCGTACGTCTACGTGTGATTCAATTAACAAACGGTTGGGATCAACAAGTTCTCACACCGTGCGTGATAAGCACGTGAGAGGCATTTTCATCATCCAAAATGAGCAGAATGATGGTACGTGAGGTGTCAGACAGTCAAGGCACGTTGACTGCCAGTCTTAGGGGTAATGCAATATGATTAATAGTATGGGGTAAAGGTGAATAAGACATTTATAATAAGGGGGAAAATGAAAATAACCCAAAATTAAATTTAAAAAAGGCTAAAAACTAATTTTTTTTTATGGAAATAACCATTTTTATACTATTTACTAGGGTAAGGCATCCCATCTCGCGATCCCGATCTCGTCCCGTCCCGATTTAGAGTGGGAATGAGATCAGGATGAGATTTTTAATCCGCCCATCCCATCTCATCCTGTCCTAAACTTATTTATTTTTTATTAATAATTTTAATATTTTAACTGTATAACTGAAAGAAAAGTAGATTGAGGGAACCACTCAATGAAAAGACTAGGGTCATTACATGATGTTGCTATGGTCAATATCCATGAATTGGTTTTGAAACAATTCATGAAATCTAAGATCATAACATTGATAGAGTTTGAGCAATTATTACATGCCTCACACGAATATTATGCACATCCACATCCTGAATTGGACAATTATGTATAGGATTTTACAATACAAAGAGAGAATAATAAAATGTCTGAAACTTAACCGGCTCACTGATAATATCAAGCTGAGCATCGGCCTACTAAGACTCCACTGGTTGCACCAATCTTCAAATAGAATAATTCAAAACAGAGTCTCAATATCTACAGAAACAAGGCAGCATAAATTATAAAACACATGGAAACACAATCACTGTCATTTGTTAATGCATCAAAAAACTGAGAAGTTATCATTGATCCTTTCACTTTCTAACCAAAAATTCTATGCAGCCCATCCTATGGGACGGGACCCTCCCAGGCACGTGCCTTTGGCGAGGGCGTCTCGCACGTGGATCAAAACCCACTTTTCAGTCTGTTCGAGAAACAATGGTGAGAACTCTTCAATCTGCTTCGAATCCTCTCCTCCTCAGTCTGCTTCGAATCCTTAGTAAACCCTCCCAACTGAGAATCCTCTCCTCCTCATCGACTGCACCTCAACAATCCAAGGCGAGTTGACGCATCGATCTACTCCTCCTCGACTGCTCCCTCCTCATCGAGTCGACTGCTCCTCCTCGACTGCTCCTCCTCCTCGCGCCTGCCTCTGCTCCTCCTCCTACCCCACTCGAGAAGCAAACCTCATTCTCCCTCGTTCTCTTGGTTGTCTGTTCGAAACCTTTTAAAAAAAAGTTGAAGAATCTCAACAGAGGGAGAGAAGGACGACTTCATCTGAGGGAGATGACGATCTGAGGAAAGGAAGAGATGTGCTGGGCCTTGATCGAGTTTAGAAGCAAAACCTCATTCTCCCTCATTCTCTTGGTTGTCTGTTCGAAACTTAAAAAAAAAAAAAAAAAGTTGAAGAATCTCAACTGAGGGAGAGGAGGCCTTGATCGATTTTAGAAGGAAACCTCATTCTCTTGATCGATTTTTTGCAGGTGACTCTCTGAAGCCTGAACTTTTGTTTTAGAAATGTTTGATCTAGATGTCCATTTGCTATTAACCCTTTGTATGTATGGATTCAATCCATTTGCTATTAACCGTTTGTATGCATGGATTAATAATGCTTTGGGGTATTTAGTTTGGGGTGTTTTAGTTTTCTCTGATTTCATCACCCCTTAGTTTGATTTCTGCAAGTTCTGATGCCGTTCAGCTATTTTGCTCCCTTGAAAGAAAGTCAGAACAGCCTGATTTTTATGTTTTTGTTTTGTTTTTCTATGTTTTGATGATTGGTAGTGCAATTAGAGAATGGATATTGTTTTGATGATGTGAATTGTACATTGGTTGTTGTCGTAGATTGATTTGATTCGAAAGAATGCCAAACTAGTTTAGGGTCTGGGGTTTGTTAAATTGATAGTTCGATTGAAGACTGGGTTTTGTTCTCTTGGTAGGGGTACTATTTAGCAAAAAAATTGGCTTTGTTTTGCTTCATTTGAGTACTCTTTCAAGAATGACTACATTAATTTGGGCTTCTTTTTCCTAGCATTTTAAGTTGTTTTGCTTTTAACCAAATGTTGTGTCAGTGATTTGATTTAATTAATTTCTCTCCTAAGGAAAATGAATTAGTACTAGGTTTGTTGGATTATAGTTCAATCAATGGTTTGGGTATCATTTCATATATTAGTTGTACCAAGTGCCTTATAGAATACTTTAGGAAGAGGTCTTTGTTTCACTTTGTACAAAGCCCTTTTGAAAGTTGAACCAACAACATTCTCTCATTGTCAACGCAGGAATGGCATACAAAGCTTATGTTGTTTATCGTGGGTGTGTTCCTGGAGTATATGTGACTTGGCCAGGTTGCGCATTACAAGTTAACGGATACAAGGGTTGTACGTACAAGGGTTTCAAATCAGTTGAAGAAACTTATGAAGATTACGAAATGTGGAAGCTATCAGAAGAAAACAGATTAGAACACAAAGCGAGAAGAGAACAAGAGGCGAGAAGAGAGCACTCGGCAAGAACAAACGACACTGAATACGTAGTCGACCAATCAAATAATGCTCCTGAGGGTCCTTGGGCTTTTACAATGGACCTAATCAACAGTGTATTAGTGGTAGTTTTTTTATTCTTGTAATTATCTTTTTTAAGCTTTTGGATGGTATTTGAAACTGAATAATCTCTTGTTTAGAAACTGAATTGTATGTCAGTTTAGAAATTGCATGTTGTATTGGATTTTGGATTAAGATACAATGAGAATGCTTTCCTCATTTCTTGCAAGTATATGCTCTATGTGCAAGTATATGCTCTATGATACAATGATTTTGTGAAGGTTGTTGTAGACTTTAATCGGTTTCCTCGACTGAATCAGGTCCATTTCTTGCCCTCCGTAGTCTTCAGTCCTTTGCGTAGATACAATTCATGAAGTTGAAACTCCCATGATGTGACTCCTGGTACCTATTACAATGACTTAAATGTTGCTAAACAATGGGTGTTTATAGTATGCAAGGGAAACTGATTCTGTGATTTTCAGCAACTGTTTCCTGATCCCCCTTTGACCACTCTAAACAATGGTCCCTTATTGATATTGAGCTTAAAACATACGACCACTCTGCTATGCCTGCCCTTGAAACGTGGAAATGTAATATACTATATCGAGCTCCTCTCATTTTCAGCTTAGTAGCTGAAGCCTCGAGTGCTTTTATCATAAAAAACCAAGACATCTTCGAGCAACAGCGCACCATTTGAATCAGCGCACCAGGTTCTAGATCTGGAAAAATAACTAAACAACCAACAAGCATCGAGCTCTTAACCCATCCTGTAATTGTGCAAGACAATAACTACAGAAACTATGGTACTGACAATGAAGACCATTATAAATGAAGCAATTTTAGTTGTTCTACATCAACAAGCATCAAAACTGCTGAAATATAGCTGAAATATATGCAAGACCATTAGCTTTGACAAAATTTTGGAAAGACCAAGATAATCATAAAAATAGTTATCCCATTAGCAAATAAAGATCTATAGGGTGAAACTCATTAAAACAAGTAATACCTAAATAAATTCATGACAATCAAACATTTCAAGTTTAAGCTGATACTGAAACCAAAGTTAAGAATACTTTACTGACATGGTAATCCTAACACAAAACCTAAAAATTGGTAGTTCTAACACAAAACCTAAAAAGAAAACAGGCTTTAGCAGCACCAGCACCACATCATATTTACTGCTATTTAATTTCAGCCTTCTTCTTCTGCCACAACTGGAATGAATTGATATTGCCAACACTCCCTCAATCCTTGCATCACACAAACATATATACAAATCATCGCACTGCCAGAGCTAATCTAACTAGCCAGCCTTTTATTAACTGCAAAACTATTTGTTGTATGTTGAGGGCCCTCTCCTTTCTAACTTACACTTGGTGCGACAAAGTGTAAAGTGTCAATAAGCAGCAGCACATGCACCAACAGCACCTGCAAACTTCTGGAGGTAGAAGCAGCAACAACACCTGCACCAACGTTTATATGCACTTTAACAAACTAACAGAATTCTGAACATCAATATATTGAAAATTGCACAAATTCCATTATGCATTGTCTTTCCTTGAAAACTCACTCTCATTTTTCTAGGCAGCAATTTTACCAGGTGAACAAGGCAAACCGTTTCACTGGCAGAATAGCAGGTAAGTGTCTTAGATTATACAAATCGTAGAAAGACCCATTAGCTTGATTTATTGATGATTAGAAACTGTGTTTATGTCCCATGTATACCAAGTCCCATACAATCTTGTATAGTAAGTTTGTCGTACATAGGCTGCATTGTAAAATGGTGTCCTTTGATCTATATTGAGAAGCACTATGGCAGCCAAACAGATAAATTGGCATTGGGTTATAAAGCAAATCTCATAAACTTTTGATTGTGTTTTTTCTCCATTTGCACTGATTTTTTTTTTCATGTTATATTCTAAATGAACGAACAATTAATATGCTAGATCATGCCAAAATTTCCTATGGGGAACAGAGAAGAAAAATATTCATTGGGTTAGCTAGCAGAACATTTTCAAGCCAAAATATAGACCTTGGTATCAGAAAACTAACAGAGTTCAACAAGGCCCTCCTTGCTGAATGAATCTGGAGATTTGGCAAATGAGAAAGGCACTATCCAGAGAACGATAATACACGAGAAATATGGGGTAGTTTGCTGAATGATCTCAACCAAAGTGAACCATCTAAGTTCACTCCAAAGGGGTTTGGGGCTTGGGAAAGAACACTTTATGACATAGTTTGGGTAGTTTGGAGGGAGAGAAATAACAGAGTATCTGGAAATTTCCATAAAAATGTAGGTAGCCATATGATCATTACAAAGTTGTGGATTTGGGGAGCACACATGGAGAATATTTTAAAGGTACTCACTTATGCTCGGTTCACATATCATCTGGCTAACTTATAAAGAATATATTCTACACTAAATAACTTGGAAGAACAAGAAACTAACCTTACTTGAAAACATTTTGAATTCACAACCACCTATAGTCTGGCAACTCCATGTCGTTGTTTGAAGTTGGTGTCTGCCAAAATAAATAATAAAGATTTGCACTGCAAATAACTGCAATATTAGGAAATCATAAGTGCAATACCTGTGAGAGGAGCGAATAAATATGATTCATTCCTGATAATGCACCAGATTGTGACACAATTGTTTCATCCTTGAAGTCCACAAATACAAATCATAAGTAAAACAATCATAAGTGATAGTTACACGTCAGTAAATATATTAAAAACAAACCTGGGTATTTGGATTTATTGAATGCGGTGTCAAATATTCTGATCCTTCATTTCCACTCTGGGAACAACCCTACAAATGACACGTGTCAAATATTCTAGACTTAAGAAATTAAATATTCAAAAAAAACATATTGCAGAACATACCACATTTTTTGCTTGTTTTTTTTTTCCTTTGTAATTTTTTTCGAATCTTTTCATCTGTGGGTTGCATCCTTGAATTAGAGCGTCGGCCTTTGCTACGAACCGGTAATGGACTATGAATGTTGGATTGCAACCTAGAACTAGTAGTGTTGGACCCAAATTCCATAAACCCATGTTAATCAACACCCTCATCACCATCATCAGTTTTGAGTTGGTCCATTCTCAAATTGATCCATTCATGAACTTGGCATGTCTTCTTTTCATCCTCAGCGGCGTAGTCGGCCATGTCATAGAAGTGACTGCACATCTTGTCAAACCTTTCACTTTCAGGCTTCATTCCCCAATCTAAATAAACAATCTTAACCCTTCTATGAGCCCTCTTTACATCTTTCCTCCACCTTCGAAGAACATATTTATCTGGTACAACATGAATATGGCTTTCAAACAACACTTTCAATATATGTCTGCATAAGATCCCCTTGAACTCAAACAATTGACAATTACACTTGATATTGAAGTCGGCAACGTTAAAATTTACTATAAAATTGACTGAACGTCGTCTATCTCCTATCACCAAGTCTTGTCTAACAACGTATACCTCAAAGCCACTTTCATTTATAACTTTACTACTTATTGTACAACATATATTCCCAGCTATCTCGTGTTGGAACTCCTTAAATTTTTTTGTAGTGTAGGCACTTTGAAATGTTTTCTCTATTGTATAAGGAGTAATGTAAGGGATCAGTCGGTTATACGATTTAAAGTCCGCTTCAGCTTCCTTTTGAACCTTACTTCGTAGTGCATTATCATATTGTTCAACGAATTGCTTCAAAGTGGTCTTCGAATTTACATAACCATAAAAAAAAACGTTCATGCTTTCACTCCTTTGAGTTGAAGACATCCCCGCCCAAAAAGTAGATCTTTGATATGTTGGCACCCAATGCATTCTTTCAAGATATAATCCTCTCAACCAATCATTTTCTTGCAGACAATATTTCTCAATGAAACCATGCCAATTTACTTCAAACTCTTCATGAGACAAAGAATCGTAAACTGCTCTTTGCATTGCAAACTTTATTGCCTCATATTGATTGTAACCAGACAATTTTTCAGGCAACTTCTTCATAATATGCCACAAGCACCATCTGTGTCGTGTGTTGGGAAATACAATTTCAACGGCTCTCTTCATTGCCCTATCTTGATCAGTGATTATTGCGGTCGGAGCATTGTCATTCATACACACCAGCCAAGTTTTGAAAAGCCAAACAAACTCTTCAATGGTCTCACCACATATCAATCCACATCCCAAAAGAATTGACTGACCGTGATGGTTCACCCCAACAAAGGGAGCAAATGGCATGTCATACTTATTCGTTAAGTATGTAGTATCAAAGGTAACAACATCTCCAAACTCCTTATAAGCTGCTCTGCTCCATGCATTAGCCCAAAAGACATTTCTCAATCTCCCTTTATTGTCCAAATCCATCATATAAAAGAAATTAGCATTGTTAGCTTGCATTTTTTGGAAGTAGTTATGAATGGCCTCCGCATCCCCCTCCCCAAGTCTCAACTTCCTCATTTTATCCAGATAATTGTAACAATCTTTCTGAGAAAATTGCAGATTATCATGACCACCAGCTTCAACCACACATGAAGTAAAATTCTTATTTGGCATAATACCTGCCCTATCATTATAATCTAGCTTCTTCTTCGCATATGAGCTCATAACTCTATTTTTCGGATAAATTTTGATTTTTCGGGGCTCAATTCATGATTGTGAGCTACTGTTACTTTTGTCACTAACACATCACCATCAGAGAGTATTTTACCTCTAATTTTAGCCATACATCCACATTTAGCTGTACCCTGCATGTTTATAACACTTTGTGATTGACTTCTATGCTGCCCAGACCGACCACATGCAAGCGTTAAGAATATAGTTTTTCCATTTTCATCTTTTTCTGTATTTTTTACTTTCACGAGAAATCCTATTTTATAGGCATAATCATAATAATAATGTTTGTACTCATCAATGTCGCTGAATTTCATCCCTTCTGTAGGATCCCTTATCTCTCCTAAATTTTTTTCATTCTCCATCAATTCAATATCTTCTACACTATCCATCCCTTATATACCTATTAAAGGAGTAGTTATCATCAGATATGTAATCTTTGAAATGTTTTACAACAACGCTAAAATTATGATTGATTTATACAAATTTTTTTTAACAAAATCTAATCAAATCTATTTTTTTTAACAAAAATTATGCAGGATTATCATGAATTTCAGTAGCATAATTTAACAAAAATTTGTAAAAAATATGCAGGATTATCATGAATTTCGGTAGTATAATTGAACAAAAATTTGTAAATTTTTTTTGCAAAATTATCATGAATTTCAGGGTAAAAAAATTTTAGGGTATAAATTTCAGGATTATCTGATTTCAGTAGTATGAATTTCAGGATTATCTGATTTCAGGGTATAAAAGTTTTTAGATAAATTTAAGTTTAATTTTCAGTATAATTTCAGTTTCAGAAGATATATTAACCAAAAGAGTTTGAAATTTTCAGTATAATTTCAGTTTCAGAAGATAAATTAACCAAAAAGAGTTTGAAATTACATACCAGAAGAATGAGGAGCAGGAACAGTCCGAGCGGCGCAGAGGAGGAGGAGCAGTGTGAGGAGGAGGAGGAGGAGCAGTCGAGGAGTCGAGGAGCAGTCGATGAGGAGGAGAGGAGGAGCAGTCGATGACGAGTAGATCGATGCACGAATTCGCTGTGGATTGTTGAGGAGCAGTCGATGAGGAGGAGAGGATTTCTCGGTTGGGAGGGTTTTACTAAGGATTCGAAGCAGACTGAGTAGGAGAGGATTCGAAGCAGACTGAAGAGTTTCTCACCATTGTTTCTCGAAGCAGACTGAAGAGTGGGTTTTGATCCACGTGCGAGACGCCCTCCCAAAGGCACGTGCCTGGAAGGGTCCGTCCCATAGGGCGGGCTGTGTAGAATTTTTGCTTTCTAACACGTTAACCTCCAAATAATTTTTTTTATATCAATAACAGTTTAATCCCCCTCCTTGAATCCTTTATTCACCACCCGCCCATAAACAAATGGACAAAAATGTAGGGGATAATAGTTTCGATGTTAATTTGGGCATTCAACAATAAAATAAATTTGTAATTTTAATTTGGATATTTAGTCAGCTTGGAATAAAAAAGTCATAATCTTATTTTCTAATATAAAGTTTTAACAAATTTTATGGTATTTGAACCATGATCATCCCTTCTCGTCCCGTCCCCGTTAGGGATGGGACGAGATTGGGGATGAGGCATATCCTGTCCCGAAGATAAAGTAATGGGATGAGATAAGGATGAGGTCTATCTCGTCCCGTGCCCACCCCTACTAGTTACTCTTAATATAGGATCAAAATAGTCAATTGAGCTAGACATGCGGGAACAATCTTGCTTGCATAGAACTATTTTATGTGTCTCGCACGTTGGCAAGAAAACACACAATACGAGATACGCTAATAAATTTTAGTATTATTTACTTTTCAACAATAAATTTTCAACTATTTGTCAAATTCATTCAGTTGTAGGTCGATATTGTAATTCATGTACTACTTACTTGCCATAATATGCTTGTAACATTATTATAGGATTGAAACTAAGATATGTGAAGAAAAAATTGATGATCTAAGCATGGAGTGTTTGCTGGAAGTAGAATATTAATATGATTGTCGATACACTTTTTGGGTAGAAATAAATTGTCCTTGATAGGTTGGGAGTGATGGTAGGGGTTGGGATGGTAGCGGTATTGGTTACTTGATGGGAGTGGTTATGAAGGTAATGGTAATTGACGCAATCATTTTTTGCTCCCTGTTTTGACCTAGTCCCGCTAACCTGCTGACCCG
This sequence comes from Berberis thunbergii, assembly GCA_003290165.1. NCBI lineage: Eukaryota > Viridiplantae > Streptophyta > Magnoliopsida > Ranunculales > Berberidaceae > Berberis > Berberis thunbergii. Next base: position 53,438 of record QNQO01009923.1, on the reverse strand, counting down.
CACAAGTAACACACGTGAGCCACGGACCACCGTTGTGGTGGCCGATGGCACTCCGATGCTAAAGTCAGACAGAGATCTGAGGAAGGTGTAATGTTATAAACAAGGAATTTGTAACGTACCTTAGCTTACCAACCCCATGTCTTATTTATAGTGCAGGAGTCTTGGTTCTACCATGTCACCGAAGGCGTAACTTAGGAAGGAGATCTTCGTGGAGATCCTTCTCTAATTAGGAGTAGGGCTGTAGGAGGAAAGTTCCATGTTAGCCCTGTGCTCCTAGATATACGGGAAATATTTCTCAATCCAAGAGCAATCTATAGAAGGAAGTTTCCTTGCGTGGAATGATCTCTGGTATTTGCTTCCTAGTTGGAAGCATAGAGTTGTTGTAATTGTCTGTCCGAAGCTGATCCTTGAGATATTTGCCTTAGTAGGATTTACGGGTATTGAGGATACTTGTGAGACGTGTGGGCCTAGCATGATGTAAGAGTTCGAGTCCGTCTGACGGACTGAATTATGCAGGCTTGAAGCCGCTTGGGCCGGATCAGTGTTGGTTGACGCCAGAGCCCGTAATTCCTCGAGATCATCATGACATGCGTATGACTCAGGGATTTGACCGTTTTGTGTATCATCAGCTACCCCCCAAGTTAGTGGGGCATTAAATCGGTCCACTGACTCTTTGAAAAAGCAATTGTACCGTCGTGATGATTGAACTCAAAGCATTCGTCTCAAGCGGCGCATGACATTAATGGGTACGCGACTGCTCAAGGAGGGAAAGTGCGATTTGTCTTCCCTATAAATATTTGCCGTTTTGATGAAAATTTTCTCATTCTTATCTGCACTATTATTTCAAGCCATAGTATCGCTGTGAAATTTGTTTCATTATTTCTACCGATGGTTGACAGTGTTGAAATTTCTCCCAAGGATCTGCTATTTTCTACTTGCGTCAAGTTCTTCGAAGGGAGCTTAGTCGAAGAAACTGAGTTGATCAGGCTTCGTAGTCTGTACCGCATTCTGGGAGATTTGGAAATTGTTATCGCGTTTGGAGGTTTGGGCTCGACTACACCCCCTCAGGGGTACATAAGTTTGCACCGAGGCATGTTTGAGTTTGGGCTTTGGTTTCCAGTACCATATGACGTCTGGTGCTTCTTTCTTAACTTATGTATGCCTCTCGCTCAAATGGCTCCAAATGGGTTCAAGATTCTGCTTGCTATTCTTTTGAGGGCTCAAGATGTTGGTCTCCGTTTGACCCCGACGGTGATCCATCACATGAACACTGCTCGATTGGACCCCAGGGGTCTTTGCATATTAAATTGTCCTTCTTGTCTGCGCTTGGTGGTGAACGACGCTGAATCTTGGGAGAAGCATTGGTTTTTGGCTTTGGTGGATTTTGCGTACTTCAAGCTCGGGAGTCGTAGAGTGCCCTGATACTTTCAGTTTGATCTGGTGAGTTTCTTAGTTGCCGACATGTTTTATGTATATTTTTGTATATCCCTTATGCAGCGCTGGTTCTGATGTTATTCCTTTGTTTTAGGGAATTTTTCTGTTCCGTCTCTTAGCGAGGAAGAAAGGCGGATAGAGAGGAAGTTCCTCAAGCTCTCTTTGACATCCGTTGAGAAGGTCATAATGCCAGACAATGTTGTGCGCAGTGGGTTGTTGCGGTGTTCTCATAGTGTTTGGCCCATGCCAGATTCACCAGCTAAGGGGGTTGTCAATCGTCGTAAGAGGTAGAAAAGTCTGGCCATGCCCAACCCGCCCAGGCTTACTGAATTTGAGGCAACTGTGCCTCCCGTCATTGTTTCGATGAAGATGCAACCCCTCTGGCTGGGCGGCTTCTCCCATTGGGATGTCGCGGTCTGCACATGCAGCACCTTCGGGGGGTCGTAGCTTCCCTCCAAATGCTTATACTTCCCTTCTTGACTCAGAGGGGGAGGAAGTTGGACCGCGCATAGATGCAAACGCGTCACCGTGGTCCTAAGATCCTCGCTCGTGCCCTTGAGTCGTATAGTCATGTTTCACTGTACCCTGAAGCCCGCGAGAGAGTTATCGCTTTGGAGAAGGCCTTCATGGATCTGCGAATGTCATATTTAGATGCCCTCCATCAGGTGGATTCCCTGAATTGTTAGCTGCAAAATTTTGGTACTGTCGCGAACCTCAGGCCAGTGGGGGTCGCAGCCTTTGTCACCGAAGTGGAATTTGCTGGTATGAGATTTCAACTGAGGGTGGCTAAGTCTGATTTGGCGTTTACTCACGCTGAACTAAGGCGGACTAGGGCCGAATTGGTGCACCTGGATGCAGTCGTGGACAGATGGTCTTCTGATCTGGATGCCCAATAAGGCGAGCGGAGGCGAAATGGGTCGTTGAACAACAACAACTAGAGTTTGCAATTGACGAGGGGCTTCGCCGCATTCGTGAGGCGAATCGACTGTTGGCAGAGGAGCGCTCGCTTTACGTGGCCCTGGTGGGTGCGGTGGACTTCAACGTGTTAGGCAGAAGGTCATTGTTCTCGTCCGAGGTTATTCAGGGTAGGTTGGAGCTTCTGGAACTAATCAGGGGAGAGCATCCTGGCATCGATTAATCGAAGGAAAGGCTTTGGCACCACAGGACTAGCTGTTGAGGAGGATGTTTCTCCTTAAAATGGTTGTAACGTCCTTTCCTAGACAAACAAACATTTTTTGAATGAAAGTATTATTTTGCCCCATATTGTCGCGTTCATTTTAGATGTTTTATAGATCATAAAATTTGTACTACTGGGCGAAATGCCTGTCTTTGCCAGTCAAAATATATTGTTGTTTTGGATCGCTGTCGTTGACCTTGTGATAGATTAGGGGTTAATCAACAAAAAACATCGTTGGTCAAGGGTTGACCAGGCTCCCTCGATCATTATCTGTAATGACTTCTTGGTGAGTTGTTAGCATATAAGCGCTGACTAGGCTCAGACACCCTCAGCCGTCGTGATTTGCGCATGGCAGACTAGGCGCTGGGCACCAAAAATCGTCATCATCAGTCGTGAATCGACTAAGCTTAACTGGTAGGTACGGCGATTATTGTTTTTTGGAGAGTAATGATCCCTTGGCGAGTCATCGTCATCAGTGGACAAGCACTGACTAGACTTCCACTTCTCTTGGTCGTCATGATCCGCGTGTAGCGGACTAGGCGTTGGGTACCAGAAGTCGTCGTTATCAGTTACGAACTAATTAAGCTTACCTGGTAAGTTCAGCAATCATTGTATGTTGAAGAACAAAGATCTCTTGGTGAGTCGTTGTCATCAGTGGACAAGCACTGACTAGACTCTTACTTTCTTGGTCGTCGTGGTCCGTGCGTAGCGGACTAGGCATTGGGCACTAGAAGCCGTCGTTATCAGTCGCGAAATGGCTAAGCTTACCTGGTAAGTTCAACAATCATTGTCTGTTGGAGAGCAATTATCCCTTGGCAAGTTGTCGTCATCACCGGACAAACGCTGACTAGACTCCCACATCCTCGACTGTCGTGGTCTGCCCGTAGTAGACTAGGCGTTGGGCACTAGAAGTCGTCGTTATTAGTCGCGAACGAACTAAGCTTACCTGGTAAGTTTGACGATCATTGTTTGTTGGAAAACAATGATCCCTTGGCGAGTCATCGTCATTAGCGGACAAACACTGACTAGACTCCCACTTCCTCGGTCGTCGTGGTCTGGACATAACAGACTAGGCGTTGGGCACCAGAAGTCATCGTCGTCAGTCGCAAACTGACTAAGCTTACCAGGTAAGTTCCGTGATCATTGTCTGTTGGAGTGCAATGATTCATTGGCGAGTTGTCGTCATTAGCGAACAATCGCTTACTAGACTCCCACTTCCTCTGCCGTCGTGGTCCGCGCATAATAGACTAGGCGTTGGGCACTATAAGCCGTCGTCATCAGCCGCGAACTGACTAAGCTTACTTGGTAAGTTCGACGATCACTGTCTGTTGGAGAGCAATGGTCCTTTTGTGAGTCGTCGTCATCAGCGAACAAGCGCTGACTAGACTACCACTTTCTTGGCCGTCATGCTCCGCGTGGAGCAGACTAGGCGTTGGGCACCAGAAGTCATCGTCATCAGTCGCGAACTGACTAAAATTACCTGGTAAGTTTGGCAATCATTCTCCAACATTGTCTATTGGAGAGCAATGATCCCTTGGCGAGTATTCGTCATCAGTCGCGAACTAATTAAGATTACCTTGTAAGTTCGACGATCATTGTCTGTTGGAGAGCAATGATCCCTTGGCGAGTCGTCGTCATCAGCGGACAAACGCTGACTAGACTCCCACTTCCTCGGCAGTCGTGGTTCGCACATAGCGGACTAGGCGTTGGGTTGATATTCGAGTATGGCCATAGCCGGGCTTATCGAGGGTTGTAACGGACAACAGTGAAAGTTTTGGTAAAAGCAAAATATTTTATTTATAATATTTTTTTAAATGCCTTATATTACATGGTTGTTTAAGCCCGTTGTCGTCTGCATCTTCCAGCCAGTACGTTCCCGGCCTGCTGACCTTGGTGACTATGTAAGGTCCTTTCCAGTTTGGGTTTAGCTTTCCCGCACCGGTTTCTTTGGTATTTTATTGGGTCTTCCCGAGTACCTAATCTCTCACCTTGAACTCGCGTGGTTTGACATTCTTGTTGTAATATTGCCATTTGCTGTTGGTAGGCAGCTATTTTGGTAGAGGCTAAATCCCTTTTTTTGCCGAGGAGGTCTAGCCTTACGCACAAGGCTTCGTCATTACCGTCTGGTCTGAATTCCTCAATTCAGAAGGTTGGCACCTCGAGTTCTACTGGAACCACAGCTTCTGACTCGTATGCTAAGGCGAAAAGTGTCTATTCGATAGGGACTCTTTTGGTTGTCCGACATGCTCAGAGTATTCCCGGTAGCTTTGGAACCCATTTTCATTTGGCTGCATTAAGCTTTCTTTTGATGGCTTTTAGGATCGTCCGGTTGGTAACCTCCGCTTGGCCGTTGGCTTGGGGTGCCCTGGCGAGGAGAAGTGGTGATCAATACTCAAACTTTTGCACAGTTTCTTGACCTTGCTACCCTTGAACTGGGTTTCGTTGTCGCTGACCAATATTCTGGGGATGCCAACGATGGTGGCCCATATAAATTTTTTGATCTGGACCTGCCCGATTTCGGATAGGGGCTCGACCTCGACCCACTTGATGAAGTAGTCAACGGCCACAAGAAAAAAAAATTATCGGCTGGTGTCGATAGCTGTCCGACGATGTCAATTTCCCATTGCACGAATGGCCATGGACTAGTCACTAGAGTCAATGGCTAGGCTGGCATATGCATGTATGGCGTGAACCTATGACATTTGTTGCATTTGCGGACAGTATCTTTGGCATCTCACTATATGGTCGGCCAATAGTACCCTAAAGTTAGGGCTTTATGGATGAGGGTTTTCCCGTCCGGATGATTCCCGCATATATCGTTGTGGATTCTTCCCAAGACCTAGCTTGCCTCTGAAGGTGATAGACATTGGAGCAGGGGTCCCATCACTGATTTCCTATATAACTTGTCGTTTAGGAGATTGTACCTTGCTACTCTGTTTTTTAGTCTTCTTGCTTCGACCTTTTTAGTCGGTAAGGCTCCAGTTGCTATGTATTCTAGAATAGGAGTCATTCAATTTGGTTTCGTTTCTGTAGCACAAAAGTCTTTATGTTTTTCTTCATCGAGGCTTGATTGCTCTTGGTATTCAATGAGGCCGCTGGACACTTCGTCGGAAGCTGAGGCTTTTCTGACTAGCGAGTCAGGCCTTTTGTTGTTGTCTCGGGGGCACTATATGAGTTCACAGTTCTTGAACCTGCCAATTATACCAAGTACCTTGTCGCGGTAGGTTATCATGTGGGGTCTTTGGTGCTGAAGTCCCCCTTAACCTGGTTGACTACTAGTCTTGAGTCGTTGTATGCCATTAGGCGATCTATACTGATCCCTAATGCTAGCTTTAGGTCAGCGTGGAGGGCTTCGTTGTTTGAAGTAGGGAAGTCGAACCTAACTGTTTTTTCGAGGTTGAAGCCGTTGAGGGAGCGGAGTGTGATCCCGGTTCTGCTTGCCTTCGCAGGGGAGGACCCGTCGCAGTGCAAAATCCACACTTGGATACTTGAATCCGAGGATTGGTGATTTGTCTTTGGTTCTTCTCTGTCGGTGAACTCAACAATGAAATCGGCCAGTGCCTGGGTTTTAATGGAGGTTCTTGGAGCGTAGTTTATGTCAAACTGTCCGAGGTTCACTAACCATTTCACCATCCTGCCCGATAGCTCGGGCTTATGTAATACCGAACGAAGTGGATGCTTGGTTAGGACCGTTATAGAGTGGGCCTGAAAATAGGGCCTTAGTTTCCTAGAGGATACGATTAGTGCCAGAGCCAACTTTTCCAGGTCTGGATAGTGTGTTTTTTCTTCTACGAAGGTTTTGCTGATGTAATACACCGGTCTTTGGGTCCCCCGATTGTCTCGTATGAGGGATAAACTGACAACGTGCCTGGAAACAGATAGATACAAGTAGATTTGTTTCCCCTGTTGTAGGTTTCGATAGTAGCTCTGGACTCCCCATGTATGCTTTCGGGCTTTGAAAAGCTTGTTCGCACTCTTCATTCCTGAATCCTTTGCTTCCTCTTACTATCTTAAATAAATGAAGGCATCTGTCGGATGACTTCGATATAAATTTGTTGAGTGCTGCTACCCTCCCAATCAGGCTCTTAACCTCTTTGATGTTGGTCGGGACTTTCATATTGAGAAGGGCCTGAATTTGTTTTGGGTAGGCTTCGATTACCCTTTTGTTCACAATATAGCTTAGAAATTTTCCAGACTCAACTTCGAATGTGCACTTTTGTGGGTTGAGCTTCATCTGGTATTTATTGAGTTGGTTGAACGCTTCGGCGAGATCACGCATGTGGTCGGGCTGCTGAGGCTTTTGACCAGCATGTCATCTATGTAAACCTCCATGTTTCTGCCAATCTGTTCTTTGAACATTCGGTTGACTAGTCGTTGGTATGTAGTGCATGTGTTCTTTAAGCTGAATGACATCACCCTATAGCAATATATTCTTCTTTCTGTCACAAAAAAAGTTTTTTCTTGATCTGGGGGGTGCATCAATATTTGATTGTAGCCTGAATAGGCATCCATGAAGCTGAGTAAGTTGTGCCCGGAAGTAGCGTCCACGATCTGTTCGATGCGGGGGAGTGGGAAGTTGTCCTTTGGGCATACTTTGTTCAGAAACTTTGTCGTCCCCACAGATGGCGCCAAACTGATGCAACATTTTTTGCTCCTTGCTTTGACCTAGTCTCGCTGACCTGCCGACCTGCATAAGTAACACACGTGAGCCATAGACCACCGTTGTGGTGGTCGATGACACTCCGATGCTAAAGTCAGACAAGGATTTGAGGAAGGTGTAATGTTGTAAACAAAGAATTTGTAGCGTACCTTAGCTTACCAATCTCATGTCTTATTTATAGTGCAAGAGTCTTGGTTCTACCAGGCCATCGAATGCATAGTTTAGGAAGGAGATCTTCGTGGAGATCCTTATCTAATTAGGAGTCGTGCTGTAGGAGGGAGTTTCCTATTAGCTTTGTGTTCCTAGATACGCAGGAGATAGTTCTCAATCCAAGAGCAATCTGTAGAAGGAAGTTTCCCTGTGTGGAATGTACTCTAGTATTTGCTTCCTAGTTGGAAGCATAAAACTGCTGTAATTGCATGTCCGAAGCTGATCCTCGAGATACTTGCCTTAGTTGGACTTATGGGTATTGAAGATAGTTGTGAGACGTGTGGGCCTAGCATGTTGTAAGAGTTCGGGTCCGTCTGGCGGACTGAATTAGGCGGGCTTGAACCACTTGGGCCGGATCAGTATTGGGCTGACATCAGGGATCGTAATTCCTCGAGATCATTATAACACGTGTATGGCTCAGGGATGTGACTGCTTTTGTGTCTCATCAGTAATAGTAATGGTGGGAGTCGTAGTGGCATCCAAGGTTTATGATGTTGTTAAGAGCAATGGTAGTATGAGTGTTGCATTGGTGATGCAGATGATGGTGAGCGGGGTTGATTTGGACCGAGGGAAGAGGTGACAATACGGGATGGGATGCCCATCCCGCGATCCCTATCCCGTCCCGGTTTCGTCCCATCCTGATTTTTTTGGGTCTTTTTGGAATTGGTCAAACCCGTCCCGATCTAAAGTGTGATGGGGTCGGGATGGAAATTTCCAATCTTGCCTGTCCCGTCTCAAACCTGTTTATCTACTATTTATTATTGTTAATTTTAATAAAACTTGCCAGAAAAGGATAAACAACTAAAAATGCATTCATTCAATGTATTGAAATGCACACATTTAAAATTCTAGTCTAGGTTTGGTCCCATTGGAATTGAACATGTTTAACTAAGATTTTTACTTGGATAAAATCATTTTTGGTTGGTTTTAGGTCAGAATTCTCTAATTCCCCAAAGATTCATTCAGGCCCATCAGTCTTTGAGGTTTCAATTCCCTTGAATCGAATATCACACAATTTTTCCATTTTCACAATCCCACTAAAGCCTTGAGCCTTTCCAACCATGAGATTAGAGTGGCAAGAATTTACTGAGACTAATAGTCCTACCTGCTTGTGCAGACACCATGATCTTTCTTTTTTTATCCTAACCCTCCCTACTCCATGCCGTCGGTCGGGTTTGAATCTATGACACGTGATTTCATCCTCCACACCTCTAGCAACTCAGCTAGTACACCTTTAGTGACACCATGATTATTGGCCATGTTGAACAAATCCATTCGTTACTTTGCAAATATCATAATTTTTTTTTTAGATGCATTAAGTATTGAAATATGGACTCATAATGAGGATGCTTGTCGAAACGCATAAAAGAAAGTTATTTCATGGAATGCTGTGGACAACGGTTTACGTTGGTTTTAGTCAATTAATGCATTTTCTAACATTAATAACTTGATTTTGGGAGGCAGGTCCATGGAGTTGCTATTAAGCATGGTTTGATAGTATTGGACTCGGTGAAGAACTCGTTTTTGGACATGTATAGTAAAGGTGGATATGCTTTGAAGTTGTTTAGGACCATGGAGAAATAAATGTTGTTACTTGGAATGTCATGGCAATGGAGTGGACACAAAATCATTGTCTTGTGGAAGCGTGTTAATTGTTTTTGTCTCATGAATGGCAAAGAGATATTGTCTGATGAGACATCACTCTCTACTTGCTTGCATGTTGCTACGAATCTTGATCATTAATGTGTAATCCTACTGGTTCATTTTGTTCTCTCTTTTCTTATATTAGGCCTTGCCCACAATAAAAGATCTTACTACTTGTTTGCCTACGCTGCTTTGTAATCTTCAGCATTTGAATTTTAAGGCTGGGATGAACAAGTTTGAACTTCCATGGATAGCAGCAATGTTGTTGAGAACTTCTACAATGCTTGTTTGCTGAGGCTGTGTTTGATTGAAAGAAAAAACAATTAGGAAAAACCTTGCAAAAACGTTAGGAGGGAAGAATGGAATAAAAAAAATATTAGCACATGATGTTGAAGATGATGAAACATGTTTCTGTAGCTTTCATATTGAAATAGGAAATTTTATCTCCATAATTTTGAAAAAAGAACTTGTGGTTAAAGGTCATCTTCAACCTCAAGTTCTCCCCTCTTTCTCTGCTTTGCGCTTTGTCCCTTTTTTTTTCACCATTTTTTTCATGATTTTTTAACCAAACACACCCACCCTTAGGTTATAGCTTCTTATGATGAAATTGATTTTTGTATCTTACAGGAACCTATTGATTTTGTTAAACTACCTTCTGCGGATCCAGCTATTGGGAACCAACAGATTGTGTTGCATATCACCTCAGATGTGTCAAAGCGGATGGGATGAAGTATTTGCTTAAGAATGTGTTCGTCATGGAAGCAATGGTCATCAATGAACATAAGCAAGCCTCTTCGCTTCCAGAGAAAATTTGAAGAGGTTGAGATCATTAACGAGCATATTAGATTGAGAAAAAAGTTTCTTCAAGCACAAGGGTAATTATTTATTGAATCTCAATCACAGTGGATTCTGTTGAGTTCAGGGACTTGGTTTTTCCTTCCTATGAACCGATATGTTTAAGAGGAATGCTCTTGTGAACTGATTTTCCTTTCTTCCTTCCTTCTGATCACTAAGCTTTTTGGTGACAATTTTTAAATGTCTTGTTGAATTTGCTATTAATGTCAAAAGTTTAAGAACTACTATATAGACCTCCTTCTGTTTGTTGTATTTTGAGCTATTTCTGAGTTGTCATGCATTTCATTGCAATACAAATTTGGAGAATGTGTTGCATTCAGTGTCCCAAATTTGCGTTGCCTCGAAGTGTGTATATACAATAGGAGTACTGATGTGGTAAGAAAGATGAACTTCGACAAAAAACATGAAGACCACTTACAGAATTTGCAAAATCTTAACATCAATTGCACAATTGAAATAGGATTGATTGACATGATACTATTATACAATGTGCCTTGTATCATTTTCTTATATTGTTTAAATTTAGAATTTTTTTCTTTCTTTCAAGATTAAGTCACATGTTCAATCCTGTTTCTTCATCAACAGGTTGAATCCGATAAGGTATTTGTATTATTGATGTCTTTTGTTTTCGCATATCTTATATCTTTATAAGCATCTCGTTGACATTGCTCATCCAACAGGTTGCTTCTGTGAAGGCATGGAAAAATTAGATTGATTGTTAGAATTAACATGTGGCGACGGCATTCGAAATAAGCATTGTTTATTGAGAACATCAACTATCTGAGCATTTGAGAGGCAATATTTATGATTGGAAGCATTGTAAACTACTACACAAAGCGCGATATATCAAATATCATATCCCAAATATCCAAATTGGTGGAATAGTAGAGCATTCAATAGATTAAAATGACCGACAAAAGAGGACCAAAAAAACTGCCAAATCAACATGAGGACCTTTCAGAAGAAAAACCAAATCAACATGAGGAGAGGAGTACGTACAACCCTCCGGTCCACACCAATACATTTCCTTCCTAATCACCACAACTCAACAGAATCTCGCGGGACCTAATCAAGGCAACATCATCTTCAAGTCTAAACCGTCAGTCCTTCCTCGAGATTTAAACAACTTCAATTCTGTATAGAGGGGTATATAAGTCGAACATCCCACAAGGCCGTTGAGAAAGTATTCTAACCGCTAACATACTCACCAGTACCCCACCTACACGTGTCGAGTGGTAATTGGGTGCCTGATCTTGACCCTTGCGGTTCTATATAAACGATACAGTTTTGGTGTATGTATGTGATAACTAGTTTTCCGAGCAAATGTTAGCGATTTGTTCGCTAGGGAGAGAGTGATTTTGAATTGGTTTCGTTGTTGTAAGAGAGACAGAAAGAAAGAAGGAAGCGAGATAGAGATCGAGATCAATGGCGGAGGTGATACCGGTTCAAACTGACAAGGATGAGAGTCGAACCAATGGAGGAGGAGGAGGAGGATCTCCAAAGAGAAACAGAATTCAAGTGTCTAACACTAAGAAACCTCTATTCTTTTACGTCAATCTCGCCAAGGTACATAATGTAGATCCAAATGTTTAAGTGAATTTCTCCAGAGTGTTCTGTTCCATTAGTATAGTTTAAATGTGATGAATGGATCTGGTTGTGTAATTCTTGATAATGTGATTTCTGACAAAATTTTGTTGCTTATTACGTGATTTACAGAAGTATATGCGACAGCACAATGAGGTGGAGCTCTCTGCTCTGGGCATGGGTACTATCGCTTCATCTGATCTTCTTAGATCCATTCAAACATTTCATTACTAATTTCTATATGAAATTAAGATTATATATCACTGTAGATTGGTTTTTGTTTTTGTTTTGGTTTTCAATTGATCATAAATTGTATATTTCAAATTAAGTATTTCATTTTTTATTTTTTTTACAGACGTATATGGTTGAACCTACTAAGAAATTGTGAGATAATTGTTCTGTTTTTTTGGTACATTAAGCAATGTGATTTATGAATTGAAGTTAGTTTATTATTTCACTGAGTAAAACTTTTGGCTAAAATGTTGTGGAGTGGTGAAGGTTGCTAAGGAATATGCAATGTGTATTCTCCGTAATTGAAATTATGTTGGTATGGTATGCAAATCGTTATGCAATACATGAGATGCCTAGCAGTGTTCGCGTATGCAAAGAACTATAAGATGTAGTACAAGCCTTTTGCTTTGAAGAAACTGATGATATCTTGCCTAGGTGAAATGTAATTAGCAGTTGTCAATTGCTCTGATTTGAAGCTATTAACACTAATCTAAGAAATTATCGATATGGACTTCTATAGTCTTTGCTTGAATAATGAAACACTGTTGATAATTTATTAAATGTGTTTCTTGTTCATGAGCCATTTACTATCTTTCAGTCAATTTGACATGTTCATCCTCCGTTTCTTTCTTCAGCAATTGCTACAGTTGTTACCATCTCTGAGATTTTAAAGAATAATGGGTTTGCTATTGAAAAGAGTAAGAAAGCCAAGACAATTATATTGATCATTATGTTACCTTTTATCTATGGAAGCACATTGAATAGTTTGTATTTGATGAACAGAAATTTTGACATCCACTGTCGATATGAGAGATGAGACCAAAGGCAAACTTGTTCCAAAGGCTAAAGTATGTATAGATGTCCAATTTTGTTTGTGTTTAGGGTACTAAAGCAGGTGATTATTCCCTGAATGTTTGTATCTTAATTAACAGATTGAAATATTGCTGGGGAAGAGTGAGAACTTTGACAATCTAGTTACCGCTGCTGCAAATATTGTTACAGAAGTGGCTGCAACTGTCGCATCAGATTTGGCAAACGCCGCAAATGTAGCATCAGAAATGGCAGCTAATGTGGGTTTGACTGCGGAGAAGAAGGAAGATGAGAAAGATAAAGTGCAAGCACAACCACAACCACAACCACAACCAAAACCACAACCAAACCACAAGCAAACTGATGGGGAAAAATCTATGTAGCCAGCTTAGAGTTGCTTTTATTTTTATTACATCGAAAATGTAGGTGTGTTCTTCACAAACAGAACTTTTTTTAGTAGAGAAACCAGCATAATATTAGCATGGGGACACATTATAGTGTTACCGGTATATGTTCCACCATCGCCTATGTATAATATATTTTCCTGTTGACAGAGCTGTTTGAAGAGCAGTCTGCTATGTTTTTCAGACCTACATCTGTCTAGTTACTTGACCAATGTAGTTGTTAGAAGAAAATTGTGTTGTTGATAGCTTAGAATGCGATATTAGTCTGAAGAAAGTGAGTTTTTCATTCCTTACAGTCAATTTATGATAATTGACAAATGATGCAGAATGTGAACCATCCAAAACTCAGGCCTTGGAATTTAAAGTTTGACAACTATTATAATTGATGTTAAAAATATAAGAATTTTTCGTACAACTCTATCAATCCAATATGCAAGTTATAAGCTCGTAAATGACACATTGAGAAAACTTTGTATGGTAGCTAACTAGTAAATTAACTTTGTAAAAACTTTTAACCTGTGACTAGCTTTAATTAGCTACTCTTCCCTATAATGAAAAACTCATGTCGCTTCTTGTTAAGACTTACAATGTGGAAGCTGTTAACATGCATGTTTTCCATTTTTAGTTGATCTGAGAGAGCTGTTAACAAGGTGCTATTAGATGCAAGCCTGCAAACTATTTGGTACCATTATGCAATAAAAATTCGTAGAACATTTAGCACTGGAGGTGGCGGAACACATGCAAATAGAGATTCTGTAGGATTGAGATGGATAGTGAATTTAATGAAACAATGAGATGGAATGAACAAAATCAGGATGTTAAAAGAGTCTGTAGGATTGAGATGGAGAGTGAACTTGATGAAACAATGAGATGGAATGAACAAAATTAGGATGTTAAAAGAAAAAAAATGGCCGCCGATTTGTGACATTGTCATGTACCAACCAATTCTCTCAAAAGCCCGAGTTGTCCAGGAGGGGAATGTTCATGACTAGGATCGTGATAGACATTTGGCTCAAAAGCTTTAAAATTAGCCATGGTCTTGATAACAATCTGATGCGTCCAAAAATCGTCCTCCAGTGAGTTTGACCTGCAAAATAATTGTTAGACTGCCCAATGACCACCTTTTTGGCACTCCGATGCTTAAGTCGATAACTTTGTTGAAAGAATGATATAAATCTGGATAAAACTCAGTTAAAGTTGCATACCTGTGTCGAATGTTCCCTTTTTACCTTTTATAATGGTCGTAGTTAACTCTCTGCGTGACTTAAGCATGTGAAGTGCAACGGAAGGAAATGTTTCTTCTAATAGTTTCCCCCTTTATGGAGATGCGTTCGGGGAGGCGTAACTCTCTCCATTGCTCTTTTTGATGCAATGTTCCTATTCTTTATAAGAGAACTCATGTCGGGCCTGGACTCGGGCTCTGACTCATTTGGGCCTAGATTCGGGCCATGTTTTCGTCTCCTTAGTGGTGGGCCTTGTCTGGGCTTCTATAATTGACTTCATTCTTCCTGGGCTTTATGAGTTGATCCAATAGATTGGGTGTTATATTCTCATGATGAGTTTTTATGCCACGTGTAAGGCGGTGATGATTGGTTTTTTTATGTATCATCAGCTACTCCCACCCTAGTTAGTGGGCATGCTGTCGTGGCCACTAACTTCGTGATAGTTCACCTTTCAATTTTATCATTACCTTGTATTTAATGTTGTTAGTAACTTTTCGCGAGTTGGTGTCTCGATTCTTTGCTTGCCCGTTCATTTTTGCACACATTTTTTGTATTTCGCGTAGTGATCATGTCTTGCACGTTGTCTCACGAGCCGTCCCTTCATTCCTTGGCTCTATAAAAGGAGATGTGACGGCTTCATTTTTCCTCTTCATGCTATCTTTGAATTTAGGGTTTGTTCACCCCCTCGTCTTCTTCGTTTTCGTTCCTTCTCACAGTGTCTATTAGTGATAAGCTAAGCGGTAAGTCGCTAACTCTATGTGAGGCTTATTATTCTCCCAACAGAGCTTCTCAGTCGACGTTGGACAGTCTTCGTTCCGGTTATAATCTTCCGCCAGACCTTGAGATTATTTTGCCTGGATGGGATGATAACCCTTATAATCCGAAGGTTGGGTACATCGCATTGTATTCGTGCATATTTTCTTCTGGTCTCCGATTTCCTATTTCGGAGTTGTTCTAGGAGTATCTAAACTTCCCGAGTATTCCTCCTGCCCAAATGGGTCCCAATGGTTGGAAGGTGATGGTGTGTTCTTACGCAAAGGCTATTTTATCCAGCATTCCTCTGACTGTGAAGGTTTTGCATTCAGTAGTTGGTCAACGTGCACATGATATTTGCTTTCTCAGTTCTCCAGAGTGTTTCGAGAAACTTAGCAATGACATTCGTGATTGGTCACGGTGTTGGTTTTATCCTTCCGTGCATTCAGGTTACTTCCAATTGTGAGGTAGTTTGATTTTTCGATCATTCTGTTTTCCAATAAACGGAAGAATTTGTACTTGACTGCTGAGGAACAGAAGATCGGTGATCAGTTCTCGAAGCTTCATCATTTTCCTGTGGAGACATTTTTTAGGGCATCTTGGAGCGTAGTGGTTTGTATACTATGAGTGAAGTGGAATGAGCTTTACTCACTTAATCCCGTGCTAAAATCTTAGCTGCTCGTGCTAGCGTTAGTGATGCTAGCATCGATGGGAAAGTGAGCTCGGATCGATGCATTATGGATCTCAATGATCTTGTTGATATCACATCGCTTGCTTCAAAAAAGAGAAAGCTTGCGAGGTCTACGAGTCCGTCAAGGTGATTGCCGGTAGACATTGGTCGGGTTCCGAGAAAGAAAGGACTTTCTAATCGCGGCTCTGCTCGAATTGTGTCTCGTTCGAGTCCTATTCAGGATGTTATGAGGGTTGTGTCCCGCCCGAGTCTATCTTTTGACGATGTTGCAAAAGGAGATCATGAATCTTTCGAAGAAGCTGAGGAACTGAGGCTCGTGTTGAAAATGAGCGAGAATGAAACTACTCATACTGGATGATGACGAGAGGAAGTTTCTTTCTGCTTACGGTGTTTTAGCCGTAACTGAGTTGTCTAACGATGATCCCCAAGTCATTAATGAAAAGATGCTTCAACTAGCGGAACAGTCTAAATACATTGGTGATGTTCGAAGTTTCAGGGATCATTTTCCTTCTCCTTTTATTGATGTTAGCGAAGCAACCGGGTTCTTGTTCGACAGGTTTCTCCTGTTCCCGTTGCTACCGTCAGCTTTGCCCTTGCCACAGATGCTTCTTGTCGGGAGGGTAAACATGGTTTTTCCGTTGTTACTGTTATTCCTTCTGTTCTCCCTGCTGTCGTAGGTGGTTCTTCAGTGCTCTCGGATCCTCGTGTCTTTCATATCCACGTATTAAGCCTGGTCCAAAGGATGTCCGTATCAAGTCTGACGGTGAGTTCTGCCGGTTCACTCAGCTTGATGAGCAGGATGGTGCACGTAGGTTGATAAATGAACGGCACAGGCTATTGGTGGAAAGGCCTTTGATGCCCGTGTTTGACCTGCTTGATCACATTGACCATGGTCTTGAGCAAATAATGGACGGGATGAATCATCTTGCCTATGCAGGGGTGATGGACTCGGTTTATCGAGTTGGTCGTGGTCAAGTGGCTCTGTTGGAGAGGAGATTGGTTGCATTATTGCTAGTGCTCTCATGTGTTTTCTCAATTTGATGTGTTGAGAATGCAATGCGCGAACTCAAAGAAAACTACAGGGGCTGCTCGAAAGTCTTTGACGGAAGTGAATGATATGCGAGATAAGCCCACTGCTGAGCTTGACTCTTTGAAAGCCAAGTTAGATGAGGTTTGCGCCCATCTAAGTGATGTGAAAAAAAAGTTATCCGCTGAGAAAGCGACTTTCGATGAAGCTTCTCTTTTCGACTTGAAGCAATTCGTTATGTGTGATGACTCTGAGAGGCAGGTGAAACAGATAACTGGTGCGCTTAATGACGTCTAAGGCTAGGCAAGATTCCCGGTCCATCATGTTCCGTTCCGATCCGATCCAATATGGTTCCGGACCGTTTTAAACTATACCAAAACAATTTTTGATTTTTTCATCCCAGTCTCGAATCGGTTAAAATGGGACGGAACCAGTTCTACAAATGTTGTCCCATTCCGAATACTATAGTAGAATTGTTTCAAGCCCAACGAACAACAACCCTAATCCTAATACTAGCTTTCAATCTTCTCTCTTCATAATTTTTGATCGCCTCTTCTCCTCTCCCTCGCCTCCACCTACAGCTTCAGTTTCCACGGCCACCCACCGCCACCAGCAGCTTCAACTCTCTCCTTCCTCGGCTCCAGCCTCTCACCTTCAGACTTTGTAGATGTGACTTGGTCCCTGGTTTTTCTTCTATGGTCGACTAGAAATCTGAGTGCAGAAGATCGTCGAATCCTGAGTGAAGTGAACACAGAAGCTTCAACTATCACCTTCCTTGGCTGCGCCTTCTCTTTAAGTTCTCTTCTTTCTCGCCCTCTCTGTAATTTCTCTTCTTTCTCGCCCTCTCTTTCCCTTACCCTTTTTCTTTTTCTTATTCTTCTCAGACCATTCCCCCTTCTTCCTTCTTCTATTTCTGTCGGTCGGCCATCCCTCCTCTTCTTCTCAGACAATTATGGCATTCTCACTTTCGACTCTTGGATCCAACTCCCATATCTATTTAATTTATGTTATAATGACATTTGGGGGCTAATTGACAGAAAGCAGCAACAACAACAACAAGTTGAGAAATGGGAATTCTTAGCACATAATACTCCTAATGGCCACAATCCTTATGACTTGCTCCTCGGTATGCAAATGCAAAACAACCCAAGGCCGATATATAATATCCATGAACTGATTTTGAGAAGGAAGTTGGAAGAACATGCTGAATTGCAGCAAGCCTTGGAGCTCCAAAGTCGGAGATTAATGGGTTTGACATGGAAGCTTTTTCTCTTAAACCAAAGTGATTAACCCCTAATAGAAGTACTAGATGTGGCTTGCTAAAGAATTACTCGTCAGTTTTTGCTATCTCCAACAAAAGCATAAATGTGATAAGAATCCACTTGAAAGTCAAATGATTCCATCTGAAATGGAGTGACATGTGGATCATCTATATTACAATTCAGAGTGGTGTTTTACTGCTCATTGTTGACTGGAATAAAGTCAAATCGAAAGGATTAAAGATAAAAGATGGTTATGATTGAAAGTTGGGAAATGTATTGAATTTGAGGGTTGAGATTCATTTCCTATGATGGCATATTTGTAAATATAAAATATGTAGAAGGGCAAAAATAATGAAAAAACTTCTGAAAAAAGTTGGTGGAATGTACATGTGGCGAAGAAAGAAAATATTGTGTTGTTTTTTTAGTAAAATAAAAATTATCATAACTATCTACATCATTGTCAGATTTTGATAAACTTAGTATCGTTGAAATGCATTTTTGAAGATCTTTCGAACAAAATCAATGATCAATATAAGGGCCAAAATATTAAAAATATCTATTTCATAATTAAAAACATATATAATGTATTACACGTCTTTAATATTTTCAATATTATTAAAAGCAATGAAACAAGTTGATCATACCAGAAAAAATGAGCGGGCATCTTAATGCACATTTAAACAAAAACCCTAAATTTCATGTTTTGGCGAATTCAAATATTGGAGGAGAACTCATTTTCGGCGTTTAAAATTTTCTCCCAACTGATTCAAATTTGACTGAACATGCTTACACTTATAATCGGCTTACACTTTACTACTTATTGAAAGTGAAAATGAGGATAATGACGGAAATGCTCAGTGCAAAATAATTAGCAAAATAAAATTACGTGGAATGCTAACGGCACGGGGCATACTCTAGTTATTAAATAAATTAAAATATTGATATAGTTATGGGCTTTTAAGTTTCAAGGCAAAATCTGGGTCATGGGCTTTAATTAATTTTCTAAATTTCGATTGGGTTTAAAGTTTGTCAGGCCTGAACAACCCAATTCGGGATGGTATGTTCCCGATTCAAACTGGTCCGGGACAAACCAGTTCTACCCAAAAATATTTGTATCCCGAATCGTTCTGTTTCATTGAAACGGAACTGGGACCACGACAAGCCCAATCCCGGACCGTGCCCACCTCAAATGATGTCAAGGCAGATGCTTCTGGTATGCTCTTCACTGCTGAAGGGAAGCTTGTCGCGACCAAAAATGAACTTGTTGCTGCTAAGGATAGGCTTCGTGTGGTTGAAGCAGAAGATTGGAAACGAGTTGTTGACGGGTGGGTCGAGCTTCTTGTATATATTGAAGGGCTCGACGAAGATTTGTCTAAGTATCGTCACCTGATCGATGAAGCTTTTGAGGTTGATAATGTCAAGGAATTTGCTTCAGCAGCAGACGAGTCATTGCTTTTTCTACCTTTGAGCACTCCAAATCCATTAACACTCTCATCTCTTGAAAAGAGTTCTTCTCCTGTTCCAGCGAGTACTAAACCTGCAATTGTTTTTGTTTCTTCTCCACTTCTTTATCACATTCTCCGGATGTAATTGATTTTTGTTGTTTTCTTCTTATTTTTGGTTTTGTTGTAGCTATCGTGGCTTTTGCGTCAAATTATTTTATAACTGCTTTTGTGCTTAGGTTCATTGCTCGTCTAATGGTGGTCACTGTTGTCCTTCCTGATTTGCTGTAAAGAGTAGCTTTCGCCTGTACTTTTTTTAATCGCATTGACTTGACTTTGTGTCCGTCAGTTCGAAGTCCTTTTGTTAACTTATTTATTGAGCATTTACTTTGTTAACTCGACATCTTGGTCGACTCAAAGTTTTTGTGTTTAGTCGACTCGGGTGTCCAACCTTTACTTTGTTAACTCAACATCTCGATCGATTCGAAGTTTTTTGTGTTTAGTCGACTTGGGTGTCCAACTTGTACTTCGTTAGTTCGACATCTCAGTCAATTTGAAGTTTTTTGTGTTTAGTCGACTCGGGTGTCCAACCTTTACTTCATTAGTTCGACATCTCGGTCGATTCTAAGTTTTTGTGTTTAGTCGACTCGGGTGTCCAACCTTTACTTTGTTAGTTCGACATTTCGGTTGATTCGAAGTTTTTGTATTTAGTCGACTCGGGTGTCCAACCTTTACTTCATTAGTTCGACATATTGGTCGATTCGAAGTTTTTTGTGTTTAGTCGACTCGGGTGTCCAACTTTTACTTCGTTAGTTTGACATCTCGGTCGATTCAAAGTTTTTTGTGTTTAGTCGACTCGAGTGTCCAACTTTTACTTCGTTAGTTCGACATCTCGGTCGATTCCAAGTTTTTTGTGTTTAGTCGACTCGGGTGTCCAACCTTTACTTCGTTAGTTTGACATCTCGGTTGATTTGAAGTTTTTGTATTTAATCGACTTGAATGTCCAACCTTTACTTATTGGTTGATCAGATCAGAAGTTGTGTGTGCCCAATTTTTATCGTTTGATTGCTTTGTACGACTAATTTATTGTCGTATCTATTTTGTTGTTCGTGCAAAAATTTGGAGTTTCTGAATTCGTAATCTTTATTGATGTTTCCTTGATGTTTTCATCAGCATTGGCCGTTAAGGCGTTTAGTTGGTTCGGAGTATGATTTGTTTCGTCTTTCTTCGCTCTTTGTCAGCCTTCGTATTGGAGGCTAGTGTTTTTGTCGTTTTGTTTTTCTTTGCTTCGTCCTCATGTGTTGTTAGTGGTTTGGGTCGAGCTTGTAACAGCTGATGAGACCTTTTGACTTGTACGAATTGGTTGATGTGAATTTCTCCATGTTTCGTGAGTTCGTGAATTGTTTCGTCAGTACCTTTGTTCCGATATAGATCGGTTCGAGTGAGGAGCGCACCTAGTTGCTTCGTGTGTTCTGCTTCCTCCAGCTATGCAGTGTGTGGCGTATATAAACTCTCTGGACTGTGCTTTTGATCCCACAACATTGTCTGTTTTCTCCTTCCATGTGATCTATTTGGCTGGCATTCCGAGAACTCGTCGAGTAGTCATTTCTGAGCCCAATGCTCTATTTCATCTTTCAAGTTGTAGCATTATTCGGTATCATGCCCATGATCCTTATGGAATGAACATTATTTGCTT
This sequence comes from Berberis thunbergii, assembly GCA_003290165.1. Classification (NCBI taxonomy): domain Eukaryota; kingdom Viridiplantae; phylum Streptophyta; class Magnoliopsida; order Ranunculales; family Berberidaceae; genus Berberis; species Berberis thunbergii. The sequence goes on along the minus strand of QNQO01009923.1, from coordinate 32,335 downwards.
TTGTCTCACCCTTTCGGATCCCTTCTTCTTCCGCCGCTTCGATGCTTATTTGATGGGTTGTCGCCTTCCTGTTGTCCTTTCTTAATTTCTTTTCCGTTTCCTTGAAAAAATTTCTCTTTCTTGGTCGTTTTTCCTCCTAGCTGCCTTCATATATTATGGGGAAATATGTTTTTGTGTTATTTTTAGCAGAATTGTCATGCCCTTTAGAGGTTCCAAGTTAAGAGCATCAAATAAGGGACATTTCTTCAATCCGACCACGAAGGTTGCAGCGGCTGTGTCATCGCTACATCCGTCAATCATTGTCAATTTGTTGGTAAAGCGGGTGACATATTCCCGTATTGTTTCTTCGAGCTTCTGTCTGATGCGCAGGAGGTAGTGTGGCCCTTTCATCATTCGCTGGCCTTCGATGAATCTGGTGATGAAAGCAGTAGCCAAAGCTTGAAAGGGATCTATTGACCTTAGTGATAGGCTATATAATCAGTTCATTGTTGTAAATGTGAAGCTAATTGGGAATGTCCTGCATAAGATCGATTTTGTGGTCTCCTTCAGGGCCATCATGTGGTGGAAGTGCCTCAAATGATCAGTTGGACAAGAGGTGTCATCATATAATTTGAATTTTGGTGGAGTAAACTTTTTGACATTGTTGTTTTCATGAGGGCGTCAGAAAACGGCGGCTTCGCCAACTCATATAGTATGTTGGGATCAGTGACCCCTATTCTGAATGGGATTTTAGTAAATGCCCCTTCACACAGCAAATTCTTGCCTCGAGGGAGGTCGTTCTTTCAAAGTTTCCTTGTTGGGGTTCTGCTAGGATTTCATTACTCCCTTGAGTTTGATTGGCAGAGTTTTGTTGTAGCGGTGTCTGAACAGGATTAGTCGGCTAAATGTGCTTATGTGTGATCTTCTCCAGCATATTTGTTACGTGATGAGCAAATCCACCCGAGGGTCTATAGCCACATCGCCAGAGACTTGGGTTGTCTGGACTACTATGTATTGTGGATCCGCACTCTCAGACGCTATTGGTCTGGTGATCCGGGCTAACTCTTGTTTTCTAGTTGTTAGTGATGCATCGGTGGTGGAGTTGTCATGACCCGTAGACTACATTATTTTTCTGGTGGCTTGTTGATCTTTTGTCGGGTTGTGGTGAGCTTTTTCACTGCGTGTTCTGTTTTTTTTCTTTTAGAAAATGAGACTTGTCGTTCCCCACGGACGACGCCAAACTGATGCGTCCAAAAATCGTTCTCCTGTGAGTTTGATCTGCAAAACAATTGTTAGACTGCCAATGTCATGCCCCGATTTTCGAGAAAACGAAAATCCTAAAATCCACGTAGGATTATCCGTTTCCCCAAAACTCGGGACGTGAAATTCAATAACAACATAAACATTTAGCAGCAAAGACAAATAAAGTGTAGAAAATATGAACCAACTAAAATTTATAACAAAACTCTAACCAGGAAATTTCGACATCGCTAGCCCCACTAGTGGAACTCCCGAAACGCTGCTCAAAAGCTTCTAAACCTGAAAAGCTAATTGGCTACATTCCCAAAGGAATATACTCAAGAAGCAAAAGCTCACTTGGGTCAGCAATAAAGCTGGTGTGAGAAATTTTCATCCCAAAAATCAATAAAATCGCACGTGATAAACATCAAGCTAAACACAAACAACAAACCATCACACCAATAGGTAGTTCCTCAACGAGGCAAAGGTGTGATGCAAGAAAACACAGTTCTAAGAATTTAGTTCCTCAACGAGGCAATCATATCATCATCCTAGTATGTAAATATGCATTTACCTGTACTTACCCTATAGAAATTGACTATGGCAAGTCAGACCTGCAGAAATATTAGTGGACTTGCCATCCTGCATAAAATGGATTAGAAACAATGCAACGTAACTTATTCTTTTTATTTGAATTAGGTTCATCTTTTTAACGGATTGATCACTTAGACGATACCACATTCGCACCACCTCTGTGCCGAACATACATGCCCGTATACCTCTCTCATATAAAGGAGGACTACTCCGTCATCCATGTCTAAGTGGGGACATCACTTACAGGCATGCATCGCGGATACCCCTAACTATATGAGTACCAAAAGCCACCATTGGGCTATCAATGCGCATGAACTCACGTCACATTTTTTACGGATAAATATCAAGGCCTATTTTAGGCATACAAATTCACCACATTTTCACAAGACTAACCCGAAGGTTATTTTAGTTTCTCTAGTAAGAAATGGGTGTCCCAACTCCGCAAGACGACCTACTGGTCATTTAGTTTCTCTAGTAAGAAAAGAGAAATAATAAACAAAAGAGATGTGGTAGTTCTAAGTGATATAAGTCCAAGTGGTTTATAAGTTCAGAAAATCAAGGTTTACCAATATCATTTATTTTTGATAATTCATAATTCCTCCACAATGAAATTTTGTCATACATAAATTGATTCACAATCGTATCCACCCACATTTTTGGGGAAACATAGCATATTCATAAATCATGCTTTATAACAACATGACGATCAAGTGACATTTTGTCATTCATAAGTAAATCAATCCTTCCATTATTTTTGGGAAAATGTAATCATTTTAGATGCATACATACAGAGGAACACCAAAGCAACCAGCCTCATTCGGCTCCAAACAATATTTTTCTTTGCATCAAATGCATCTCAAGACATCCCAAGGCAAACCTTAAACAATTATATTCTCATCCCAAAACATTCAAACACATAACCTTACCAACAACACCAAAATGAACAAGTTGTCCTAACCGGATAGCTTGACCAATCATCATTCAAATGTACATAACTCTCACGTTATAACTCCAAATTGCATACCGTTTGGGGCAAGGAAAAGTAGACACCAAGAGGTTTCTAACCATATAAGGCATACCCCATGATTATTTACATAACGATACAGATTTTACAAATAAAACAGGCCATATGTCAGCATTCAGCTGATTTACCTATTGTCGCTCAAATGAGTATATCTTCCTATACAAAACTCAGATTATGATACCGTAAGATTCTTTAAAAACTAGACTCAAACAGAAAACCTTTGGTATATAGCATGATACTGTACTTACTCAAAATCGCAATCAAAACCCTTGTAGAAACCTACCCAAAATCAGTCCACTACAAGATGCCTGCTTAATGACGGGGCGTGACACATATAAGCCCAACAAACTTGATAATTAAAACCCCCATCTAGCAATTTCGACCCCTTTCAAAGGGTTTATAAAACTTTCAATTTGATTAAGTGGAGTATCATTAATGCCAACACCCAATTGAACATTATAATAACTATCTTAGTTCAATCCTTAACCCACAAACACAAAACCCAAAAGCTTATTCAATTGGAACAAAAATGGTGTCTCTCAAACCCAAATGCAAGTTCTAAGTTTTTATGACGAGGACTCCAAAAAAGATATATGCATAATGTAGACAACAAGTACATATATTATTTACAATGCATTGAATCCCACTATTCCCCCACACATTAATCTTCCCAATTACAACCACCAAAAGTTTGGCAACCAATCCAAGGAGGAGAAAGGCAACATCTCTTATGAAATCACTAAATCAGACTTATCAATGCAAGACCAAATCAAACTCATAACAAGGCTAAAGATCCTAACAAGTACGCACGATACAAATAACGCAGCACCTAATCATGCTATTAACACCAAAAATTTTGCTACATTGCCCACAAATGAGACAAGGATAACAACCACACCAGGGGCTCCATTGCCAGGAGAAAGAAATATAACCCCACCTATAGTAGGAAATATTTTCAATACACCTGATAAGTTCTCAGTGAAGATCATAAGTAAACAGAAAAAATATTCCCAAATAGGTAAAACAACACAATAAATCAAAGGAACCTTTAAAATATATATGTGTAACCAACCAATGGGTGTCTCCCACAACTACAATAGAAGATGTAAAGATAGTCAACATAGCAATTGGAGTTGCATGGCTTATGGGATTTGAGATACAAACACTTGGTTTTATGGCTTTACTATCTTCCAATTTGGCAAACCATTTACAACTTAACTCAAATACTCTACAAAAGGATACTGAAGGAGTGACATCATGGGACTCTGAAGACTGAAAATCGATCTTAAAGAATACGCAATACAATAACAAAAAGGGACATATTTAGGAACAAAATATCTACTTTCAACATAAATAGGGGACCCCAATTAGCCCTTGAAGGTCTCATTTTGATGAAACCTCTAAACCCCAACAAATGGAAACAAAACAATGACTTAAAGAAATGGTATTTGAGCATTCTAACTATATACAGACATTCAACACTAGGATCGAAAATGATTATGTGAAAGGGGTGAGCCCCAGAAATGTAGACCAAACAAGAATTCATAGCAATATGTGTCCAAGCATTTTGAGCAACTAGTTATTATAGATGAAACTAAAAGTGATTCAAGTATCAAAAAGAAAAACAGGGGTCTATAAATTGAAGAACAAGAAATCTCACAAACCCCATCATCAAATCCTAAAAATCACGAATTAAGTCCAGAAACAAGGATTACAAGATACAGGGAATAAGAAAAACTCACAGTAAAAGAGAAAGAATGAAGAAAACTCACTGAAATTGCAAATCGCAAAGGATTGCGCAGCCAACACAATCGTCCCATCATCCTGCCGCCTGTGATTTCTCCCAATCATCCAAACACCCATTTTCTTCATCTTCCTCACTGAAATTTCCCGAATAGCAACCGCTAGTGCTGTTTATACTACTGCCACTTCCACAACTACTCCCTGGGCGATCTTTCCTCAAATCATTCGCCCCCATCACGCTGCTGCCCGGGCTATTAACAATTGAATCCAAATCGCTGTCATGCAGATTGGATCCGCCTGTCTCCTCCTCTCTGTAATGTTTTTCTGTTGTAACACAAGAACGCAGCAACTGCTCCTTCACGCCCCTGGAACAACCTCAAAACCGCCCTGAACCCTTGAAACAACCCTGGAATATCCCTCGAAACAGCCCCTGGAACAGCGTCAAAACAATTGCAACAACCTCACATCGCCTCCACCTATCAACAACCATCTCGCCACCATTTCCAGCGCCGCCAGAGAAGATGAAATTGTGAAGAAGAGAGGGAGAAAGAAGAGAAGAGGGTTTGCAAAAGAGAAGAAAGAAAGAAGGGCATTGGTTTTATACTATGGGTGGTTATTCGCCCCCACTAAAATTCGGAGGGCACCCACCATCTAAACACACTAAATAAAACCCTAAATTTCGAAATTCATATTCAATTAAATGTAACACTATTTTATTTAATTAAAAATAAAATAAATTATCTTTATGAAAATTAGGAGTGTTACATTATACACACGTTAAATGGAATCTCGTCCCGAGATTCGAAAGGTAAGACAGTTAACTAAATTTCGAAAAATACTAGTTGTCACATAAAAAAAGATTTAAAACACAAATTTCAATTTAATTTTAGAAACATAAATTATTCATTGTTATTGAAAAAGTAGGGGTGTTACAGCCAAGTACCACATTTTTTGTGGTCGAAGGCACTTCGATGCTTAAGTTAGTAATCTGTTGGAAGAATGATATAAATCTGAACAAAACTCAGTAAAAGTTGCATACCTGTGTCGAATGTTTCCTTTACCTTTTATAATGGTCGTGGTTAACTCTCTGCGTGATTTAAGCATGTGAGGCGCAACGGAAAGGAAATATTTCTTGTAACAACCTCATTCTTTATGAAAATGCGTTCGGGAAGGCGTAACTCCCTCTACGACTCTTTTTGGTGCAACATTCATCTTCTTTATGAGAGAACTCGTGTTGGACTTGGACTCAAGCTCTGACTCGTTTGGGCTTGGATTCGGGCCATGTTTACGTCTCCTTAGTGGTGGGCCTTGTCTAGGTCTCTATAATTGGCTTCATTCATTTTAGGCTTTATGAGCTGGCCCAATATTTGTCTATGTATCATCACAATCTGTGCCCTGATTCTAGATAGCGAGGGCAGGGAGCGAGGGAGAGCCCAACATCGCCACCCTCCTCAAGATGCACATCACCGCCCATCTCAAGAAGGGTGGGCGATGTTGGGCCTCTCCTCGCTCCCTAGACTTACTCCAATCTATGACATTAAGGACTTGATAATCCAGACAATCTCCGCCCCAAAATCAGACCACAATAAATGGTGTGCTCAGAGCGGTTATGTTTTTTTTAAAAAGGTAAAATATCCAATCTCCAACGGTTCAGATTGATTTGTGATAAGATGTGAACAAACGTAACTCCACAACACTTGCCTTGCCTAGTCCTTTACGTGTAAAAAGGCGGGAAGAAAAACCTTAGACAAGAACTTGAAAGCTTGTGTGAGAAGCTTAGAAGAGCCGTAGCAATGGATTCGCCTAGGCACACTTGTCTGAAACTCGAAATCGATGATGATGATACGATCTTCGTGAAAGGGACTTGGTTCCAAACCCATTTCGACATCTTCATCACCAACGGAGCCGACTCTTGGATTTGCAACGGTACCCATTCTCTCTCTCCCTCTCAATCTCTGTTTCAGACAGACGATTTATTCGTTGATTCACTCTGTTGTTGTTATTGCAGCTTCGGAAACTGAGGTTGAAGACCGAGCGGATCAATGGGATCAACCGGTTTCCGAATACATTGAGACGGCCGAGCGGTATCTAGGGTTTAGACAGCCGGGCTCCACTTACAAGTTCTTGGATGCTGGAGATGGATGTAAACGAGTAAGTGAGTTGAAATCAAAGTCTGGGGTTCGTATAATTTGCTTAAAATGTTATTAGGTTAGGTATTTTTCGGATTTGGTCGTGGGTGGGTTTTGCAATCTTTGAAAGCACAATTTGTGTTTGATTTTATAACGTTGATGTTTGATTTGCCAATATGGAACCTTATTGAACTGTTTCTTTTCTGGTAACCTGTAAAAAAAAGTTGGGGTGTGATAATTATCATCAATTCTAGCTAGCCATGTTTGATAGCTTTTTTTTTACACTTCTACCCCTTCCCCTTCTATACATAGTGTTTGTGGTTGTGTTTTAAAGAGAAGGGGCAAAAAGTTTAATAACACCAAAAAAGGCTAGTGCGCTGCATTCTCGTATTGTGATGCCACAACTTAATGTGAAGTAGTGCTCCAAAACTTATCTCATAGATGCTTGTTGCATATCCATAAAACATTGTTCAATCGAAAAGAAGAAGTCCAATCTACTAATGTGGATTTGAACTAGCAGTAGTAGTTGTATAATAATTTTTTTTTATGTGAAAGCTGATTTTGTGTTTCCTCGGTGTTTAAATTTTGCAGTTGTCATGGACATTTGAGAAGCAAGGAATCAAGCTAGAGTGGCGGTGGAAATGTAAACCATCACCGAATAATAAGAAAACTACATTATCAATCCTGGATTTTCTTATGGACGCAAATATACGACTAAGTGTAAGATCTAATCCTATCAAGTTCGCTATGATTTCTCTGTTTTTTGTTATTGGTAGTACTCTCTTGCAAGTTCATTCTTCAGGTGAATAGATAGTTGTGCCATTTATATATGGTCAAAATTTTATAAGATAATTGAATTCCCTAAACCAATTTAGTGCAATCACGATGAACATTTGAATTCGTGTCTGCTTTGTGCTCCTAATATATGCATGACTGCGTATATACTTCTTATGTATGTATGTCCCAAGTTGGCTTGTTAGATCATTTTTGTTGGTAAACATCACTTTAAATTAAGAAAAAAAAACACAGAACATAAAGAATGCACAGATAGATGGTGGTGGTAGCTATATTTCGTAAAACGACCTCTTAGTGATGAGAATGGTATTGTTGTGTTCGCATCTTGTCGTTGTTATGGTGCGTTTATAGCTTGCTCATTTATAGTGATATTGTTGGTAATGGTAGAACCAAATACCTACTACAGGCCAAGCAGCTAGGAAAAAGTGTAAAGAATGAGAATTGTTGAAACTAGCATATTGGAACATCATTCGGCCAAAATAACCATGAGCAGCTATGACTATTGTAGTAGTATCAGTTTGGATAGGCAATGATGATGATTGTATTGATAGTGGTGGTATTGTGGTGGATCACGTGTAAAATGATTGTTGTAATGCTTGGTTGGACAATTGAACAATTCTAAAGTGGTGACGGGAGTAGTAGGTTTCTTGGACATCTAGTAGAGGTGAAGGTGAGCATCACCAGTAATGGCAAGGAAAAGGTTTGGATTAGGACAAAGAGAATGTGGAGCACTAAAGCATGTGTGCTTCTTTCTTGCATTCTGTCATTGCAAGTAAGTTCCTGATGCTACTTTTGGAAATGGTTAAACCAGATGGGGTCTGGATGCCCTCGAACATCATACTGCAGAATGAAGTACTTAAGTCTGGAAGCTTAGCTATTCAAATCATTATGAGAGAATCTGACCACAGCCTCAGCCTCAGGGAATCTAATTAGCCTATCCTTGACCATCACCATTATTTGAACCCAGCATTTTGCAAGTATGTGCCTCAAATCTTTATGAATCCAAAGCTTATGATCCCTGTAAACACCAGCTAGAAGGAAACCAGGTAGGATAAGAAAATCTTCCTAAATGCAATTCTTTTCTCTCTTTATTTTTTCCTTTGACGAACTTGGCAATGGTTTTTACCTTGAAACATGTCAACAGCACATGCATAAGAAAATGTTGACTTGAGATTACAAAATGGAGTTGGGGAAAGATCTGCTTAGTTTGTCCAGCATGCTCACCATTTTCTATGAGTTACAGAATTTATAGCTGTTTTATCACCTGTAAGGTTTCAATTCATGTTGTCCACTGCATTATAAGCAATAGATTTGTGTTCTATCTTTCTTTTAATGGGACCAGTCACCAACCATACAGGAAGAAGTTGTTAGAAAAACTAAATCATGTGACAAGTTGAAGGTGGAAGCTGAAAAATGTTTAGCACAAAGTGAGACATTCAGCACTGAGAAGGCAGAGTTTGAATCAGCGATCTATGCAAAGGTATACATGACCACTCTCCACAACACTTACCTTTGTGTTATTTAATAAAAATACAGAAAATTTGAAGTGGCGGCACAGTGCAGCATTTATAGTTTTCACTCTACCCTCAGCCTTTCTGTTATGTCCCAACCTTTTTTAATGGCCATTTGTATGACTATAACCATGGACTGTATTTGACTTTTGGCTTTTTCTCTTGTAGATGGTTTATCTCTTGATACCTTGACTAAATTTTACTTCCTAACTTCTTGTTCTGGCCTTCAGCCCTTCATCATTGAATTAAATTTGGGGCTAATGATTTTACTTTATGAGGATGTTTCTGTTTATTTTCATTCTTGTTTCAGTTATCTCTTTCTTATTTTCTCATGTAATCATAATTTTCATAGTCATTGACCCCAAGATATTGAAGCATTTGCCAAGTTCCCACTTCCTTATTTATCATGGAATGGTATTCTCATAGTTACATGAACCCCAATTGTTGAAATTGTTATCGAGTCCTAAACTAAAGGGACTTCATTAGAAACTTGAGATTGTAATACTATTTTGGCTATGGATCGGAACCAGACTTTAAATGTTGTCAAGGTAAGCTAACCATCAAATTCTTTTATTTATTTATTTATTTTTTCCCTGGTTCCAGTTTGTTGGTGTCCTGAATTCTAAGAAAGCAAAGCTGAGAGAATTCCGAGATCAGCTGTCTAAACAGGAAGCAACAGGGAGAATGCCTCAAGAATATGAAGACTCTGATAAAACTGTGAGCTATGATGAAAAAACCGATGATGATGAAATTGAGGAAGTATCAAACCAGGATCTTGGTGACACTTCTCACAGTGTACCAGCAACCAGGCCATACAGTAGGAAAAGAAAAGTTGGCAAGTAGGATGATCTCTAGGAAATGTAAATTTTAACATCTTTGATTGACTTGTTTATTTTTTTCCGCATTACTGTACAATTGAGAACTACATTCCAACCCTTTTCCGGGGCTGCCTAAGAATTTAGGTGTCGAGGAGGACAAGAGAGGTGCATATAGGGCTAGTGTTCTTGGTGCCCTTATGATGTTCACGCATATAGATACCTACGTGATGCTTCACTTGCCTAGAGCATTCACAATATGCATTTCTAAAAATTTGGAAGGGCGTCCCACTAACATATATATCTAAAATCTCAAATCAACTTAATTAGACTATTAATTGATCATCTCGATGTAATTACGGCAATTTTGTTTCAGAATAGTGAAAATGAGGGAACACTTTCTCGGCTTGAGCTTGTGATTGCAGATGACCATACATTAATTTTTTTTTTTTTTACAAAGCAGGACCCAGTGTGGTTTATGTGTAAATTTAGGACTTCGCTCGTGAAAAGGAAATGTTGAGCTCCAATGGAGTTGCCATGTAATGGGTTTTTCAGTTGAAAACAACTCTATTTTGCTTCTATAAAAGGAGACTCATCTCTTGCGGGTGAAGGAAACACTTCTATGTTCTTATTCGATTGAAGTTTTCTGTTAATATCTTTTCTTCCTCTCATGTTTTCTCTCTCTTCGTTGATTTGGACTTGTACGTTTAAGAGGATCTTTTGTTCTTCGTTGTTTTAGATTTGAACTGTTGTGACTATATGCTAGCTATCAAATCGTGTTGAGAATTCATGTATTGTTGATTTTCTTCACAATAAGGTTAGTTGTTCTGTCCTTTTTTTTAATCTTTCAATGGTAGTTATTTGATGAACCTACCATATTGCTCATGGTAGGCATTGATCAAATTCAATTTTATAGTGTGATTGTTCAATCAATTGGTTTATGTTGTGCGCCGTACCATGGTCATGGTAGCCATTGGTGAAATTCAGTTATATTGTGTGTATTTGTGAGTTAGTTGTTTCTTTGTTGTGCCTACCATACTTTGAATTGCTTAATCAATTGTGTTGTGGTGTGCCTACCAAATTGTTTTACGTGTGTGCACTTTATGTATCAGTTGTTTACTTACTTGTTGTGGCTACTATACTGTTCATGGTAGGCATTATTGTATTAGAGCCTCTTTGGTAAACACTTAATTTATCACTTAAGACTTAATTATAGAAAATTCAATCATTTTCTAATTAGTGGTGTTTCATAATGTGTCTGATTTCTGAATTGAACCAGTTGTTTGTGTAAAATTAAGTGTTTAGACAAAAAGCAAGATTTTCGATCTTGCTTATTTCTAAACATTAAAAGCTGAAAATGTTACCTACCAGCCTTCAGATTTGTTCTTGTACTCCTTCCTATCTTTGACATCATCTACATATTAAAATTTTTATTTATCTTTATAATGAAATGAACAAATATTTTTTCCAGACTTTCGTATTCAGCATTCACAGTTTATTTTCAGCATCAGTATTCAGAATAAGCCTTCAATATTAACATTCAGATTCAGTGTTTTTAAACAAACAGGCTCTTCGCTTTTATTATGTTTGTAGTGATTGGATTTTTTGTTTAAATATGGATAGTGATGTTATGATTGTTGTTGTGTTTGGCAATGTTTGTCTTGGTGCCAATTGTTCGTTGATGGAGTGTAAGAATTATATTAGTTCCGAGTGGACTGAGTTGCGTCCACTTGCAATAGAGCTATCTGTATATCGTGAAGGGAAGAAAGTGTCACCTTGATAATGATTCTGAGATTCAGACAGTTAGTTGTTTGCTAAGCCATAGTGAAGAAAGTACCTCAAGTTGAAGTGGATGTGACATTACTTTCTTCGTCGTCAGATAACAAATTTTCATGGCTCTTCTAGTTCAGTGGGATCTGCCTCAGTTTCAGAATGCATGGAGGATAGTCAACCTCTTATTTTGAGGTCTTCTTCCCGGGCATCACTGCTATCTTGTGTTGGTCAGACATTTGTTAGGCTATTGGACTACCTTTATTAAGAATTCTAAGAAATATATCAGTGTTTGGTGTAAATGGAAGAAGGCTATAGTTTGTGCTGGATTGAAATGTGGAGTTGGCACCCTGTTTGAGATCAGATCTATATATAGTTCTTGTTCATACTTAGTGCTCTTTGTAGAGATCGGGATAGAAGACGTCACATTTCAAAGTTGAAATCTACTCTAATTGAAAAACAAGTTGTCCGACCAGCCCGCCTTCAAACATAAAGATATCACCAGTGGGTTTAGAAGATTTAAAGTGGATTACTATGCTGCCAACAGAGCAAGGAAGTTGGCGCTGAACCAGGTTCATGGGACTCCGCACCATCATTTCATTATTTGGTTTCTTATCTTTTGATGATCTTCGGGTTGCTAACCCTAATACTAACATTGTTTTGGAGTGCCATAATAATACAAAGCAATTCAAACGATTGTTTATTGGTTATAGTGTGGTTGTCATGGGGTTCAAATGGTGTTGCTCCTCCTTGTTCTTAGACTGTTGTTCACGTAGTTACTTGGAGTAAAGGAGATGGTGGTGGTAGCTATATATCGTAAAACGACCTGTTGGTTGGTGCAAGTATTTCTTTAAAGTTGATGTTTCCGTCATATATAATTAGAGGTTTTGTGAACTTTTATATATATTTTTTTAACCCCTCCTACCCTAGATGTCGCCAACAGCGTTTGAACCCTAAACATGTGATTCCATTCGCCACAGGCCTATCGCTGAGTTGGCAAATTTTTGTACTTGGATGAATGATCTTAGATAATTCAAGTCCATGTTATGCATTTCAGTGAGGGCACATCTACCAACCGTCAGATTAAATAGATCTATATGAAGTTGATAATCATTAAAAATATGAAACGATTTAGTTTTCTAGAATGACACCAGCTCCTTAGTTTAAGGTGTTTAGCAAAATTGCATTCCCTCTTCTTCTTCCTTATGTTTACCTTAAAATCAAATGGTCTCCCATTATTTCATTCTTTTTCAAACAAATCTAATTAATAATAGTAGATTTGGTTTGTACCCAATTTTAATAGATTTTGTTAAAAGCCTTTGATCATTGAATTTTAAGGTTTTATTGGAGATCATAGAACTTACAGTTTATAGATTTTGGATATGATTTGAAGAGAATGCAAACATGCTATCAACTACCAAAGTTGGGAACATTATAGAAATTGAAGATTTTTTTAGACGAAATTGTAATTTTTATGGTCATTGAAGCCACCCAAAAGGATATGGGCATGGTATCCTTGAAGGAGGTTGTTCATACCCTTGCACTAAGAGGTATTAGGGGATGGTTGCCGAAGATAATGAACTATAAATTGCCAAAATAATTTCATTTTATTTCTTCTTTCATTGCTTCATTGAACCCATTTATATGATCAAAGAAGAAGGAAGAAGAGAGTAATAGAGTTTCAACATTTGAGGAGTTTGTTCCAGCCATTGAATCCATATATTAGGAAATTAAATCTTTTCATTGTTTTTTTTGGTTTATCAACTTCATTTAGATCTATTTATTCTGACGGTTGGAAGGTGTGCCCTCACCGAGTGGTCGTGAGGTTAACTTCATTGAATCACCACTTGAAATTATAGGAAAATCCCCTCTCTAATTGCTCATATTCTGCGAGCAACTCAACAGTTGTCACTGTGTATGGTCGTTACTTGTATGAGCTTTGTTCTATCACTACACTAATTAATGGAGTTTGCACTAATAATTTATTTGTGTGTTTGATTTTTGGGTGTTTCATGGAAAAGAAAAATTTTCCCCCATAATTGAGTTTTCCTTGAAAAGTGAGTTTTCTGGCGTTCTATTTTTTCATTAAAAAAAAAAAAACTCCACCAGCGAAAAGTTGGAAAACTTTGTTTAGGCTCCCCCATGGAAAACTATTTCTTGTTCGATATTTCCACTCTCTGGCGACTCTCTCCATGATTCAAATCCCTCAAGAGACTCAACGTCTGAACATTCAAAGCCTCATTGAACATTTCCCCTATTCTCTACAATTTTTCTACAAAATAGAATTGTTCTCTCTAATGAAATTGTTTCTCCTTGGTGAAATCAAACAGTGAAAAAAAAATTGAATGTTTTTTCCATGAACCTTTTTTACTAAAGAAAACTTTTTTCTTTGAAAATTTAACCACAAATCAAACACACTCTTGATTATCGCTTTTCCTTTTATATTTATATCTCAATCTGTTATAATCTTTATTTTAACTACACTATACCAAATCAAGAGCAAACACATCTAGGTAGGTAAGCTGATTGAACACATTTATCGTTGTCATAGAATATCAAGTGATTGACTACTATCATCTAGTTATTTAGAGATTGGTCTTGTCCAATAATGTCAGATTTTTTATAACATTTATGGTGTAAAAGATCATTACATTTTTGTATTGCTAATTAATTTTGAGATGTAAAGTGATAAGATTTTATATTTTTAACCGTGAAGGTAACACGGCGTCCACTAGTGATGGAAATTACTCTAATTGTGCTAATGTTGACACAGAGAAAAAATGCTAATAAATGGAATACAAATGGTATAGGCCAAAGGCTAAAGACTATTAAATGCTCACGCAAGCTTGTTAGGACATTTGTGCCTATCAAGTTTACTGATTGAAGTATGTTCCGGAAATTACAAACTAGATGCTTGGAATGGTATTTTGGTGAGATAACTGTAGCCAATTGGTTACCTTTATTTATGGTTTAGACTAGATGCACAAACTTATCCTCTTACAATGAATTATTTCATTATTTGTAGAATGAATATGTTGTTCCAGAATCAGTGAAGGAGAGTGTGTCTCGCAACGCAAAATGTCCAACTCTTGGTGCAAGATTAAATGTGATTTTAGGAAAAACATCCTCCAATAGTGGATGAACAACTTAAACATGTTCCTCCAAAAGGTAAAAAGGAAGATTGGATAGGGTTTGTACACAATGAAAACACCGAGAAGGCCAAGCAACAGAGGCTGCAAAATGCTCAAAATAGAAAGGGCAAAAGGTAAATTAGTGTTGCACAAGTGGAGTATCAAATGGTAACTAGTCTAATGAATTGTGTTACCATCCTAGATATGTTGGGTTTCAACTAAAGTACACTTGTTTTTGTATGGTGAAGACTTAAGAACAAGACCATGATGCACCACCGCTAACGCGCACTGATATATGGTTAGCAATTCACATACTCAAGGATGGAACCCCTTGCCTCGTATTGCACCGATTGTGATGAGCACAATGATCTTTATATATTTATGTGTAAAGTTTGTTTTATTTTTTTACATCTAACTCTTTTTTCTTTTTGAATATTTATTTGTCCTTTGTGTCTGTTATCAATTTGATCTGAATGAAAATTTGGGGTTTTTATTCTTTTTGTTATTTGTATTTTATAGAGATTTTGATGCTTCAGAACTGGTTATTGAGATTAGAATAGTTAATTGGTGATACCCTTTGCAGAGTTCTCTGACGCATTTCCAAAAATTACAACTTTTTCGATTTGGAGTTTGGATTAATTAGTTGTTTTTGGTGTGTGGGGGATGGTCTCTTGCTTTGCACATTGTTTTGTATGATATTGGAGGCTCATTGGAAAACATATTACAAGTTGTAGTTCAATTGGTTGTAGTTAATGAGACTGCGAGGCGAGGGTTGCATAAGAGAGTGGCGCATGGGGAAGTAGAGCGCATTGGAGGATAAGGAGAGAAATCCAGTAAGTTTAAGTTTGGTGGTGGAGAGAATGGAATATTATCTGAGCATATACCCACCTCTTTCTCTTGAATCAGACTGCTTACTTTAGTTGTTAAGTAATACTCATGACACTTTAAAAATGCTATTAAAAGTCAATGCGAAGTTTTTTTTGCTCATTTGTTTTTAGCTTTATGTATCATTTGCAATCTGTATCTGCTAAGTAAATAAAATCCAACTATATAAAAGTGCAATAGTAAATAGAATCCAACTATATAAAAATCTCATCAACAATAATATAATCCAACCATGTTTATAAAAGTGCAACTTTCAAGAATCATGATTCTTACAAAATATTTCTCATCAACACAATACATAGAATCCAAAATAAGTCAATACATGGTTTTTCATAATCATACTAGTAAATGTACATAGGATGATATCAATTGCAGCGCGATGTTACCATCTTAAAAAAGCTAGGAACATGTGTTGACAGTTCCAACCATCTCCAGCACAATCCAACCTTGAAACCTGATTGTCAGACATGAAAATCAAATATTTTAGAAACTTTTGATGTCAAGGCTAACAAGCCACACTGATTTCCAATTTCCAGTAAATATACTTGTAATCCCATGATTTATGAAATTACAACAAATCGTCTTCATTAATCTCAAAATTGATTTAAGGAATTTCACTGACCGAATCACATAACAGTTGCACATGAAGATGATCTACACTAGGAGAAGATCAGATAATATCTCATGCGAAAAACCTCTAAATTAAATAGGTGTACTATAGTAAATATTCATACTTGCTTGTAGGAGTACTATAGGAGATCAAATATTATACCACATACATATACATATACCTAATTTCTTTGACGTTTTTATATGTCACAAACAGATGCATGATTCAATCACTGATTCTTGTAATATATAGTGTTTTGGAAGGTAAGGTAGAGAAGACCCTGTGTGGATACAATGCTGTTGGTACGACCAAAGGAGGACCATCTCATTCTGGTAAATCCATTCAGACCCCTACGTGAATCTGATGTGCTTTTGTGCAATCTGTTCCTAGCGTGTTTAACTAATTCAAGTACTTGGAAAGAAGAAATTTGCAGTATCTACTTAACGAATAAAAGCAACGCATGACAATGGTAAATTGACATGAAACAACAATGGTAAATTGACATGAAACACTGCATGTACTACTTTGACCAAATTTACTTGCTACTCTAGAACTCAAATAAAGAGGTTCCTAGTAACACTGACAGTTGATCTCACAGTATATATTTCTTCAAGGTTTAAAAGGTAATAGTGCAAAAGGCAAGTGTATTCTATGTAGACCTGATTAAATTTCTACTCTATGGGGAATTGCTTTGGTGTAGTTCTTGTTAAAGAAACATGTGTTGGGTCTAAGGTAATTGTTCTGAACATCACGTTGGACCTGGATTTCCATCACCCCTTCTCAAGACCCACGCATTACCTTTGACACAAACACACAGTTGATTTAGGACCTGTGTATATTCTTTATTACTAATATCCCTTTTAAGTCTAATACGAGCACCTTCAACTATATCTCCTTTTTTCGGCTATTGAAGAACATTACCTACTTGAATATAATCTTTGATATGAAAATCTGCAACCAAATAAATTGTAAAACAATAAGTACTTACCAGTGCTATGGCCACCTAGGAGAACCAGCAAGCTTTTAACTATGTGGCCTAAGAACTTTGTCAGCAAGCCATGCTACTTGACATCATATGGTACTCTATGATTCTAGATGGAACACAACAAATCGAGATAGCAAACAACCATGAACCGTCAAATATCCAATAATGTTGATCAATATTCGAAACATTATGAAAATGTATCAACCTCAGTGAGGAGGAAGTAAGAAGCACTGATAGTGGCTACCAGCCAAGTGACTTGTGAATCAACCCCAGCCAAGTGATTTTAGAGTTCAATGTATCTCTATCTCTTAGTCTACTTCGAAATAACTAATAGTTTCAAGAAACTAACCTCAGCAGTAACAATATCAAAGTAACCAGAGGCGGTGCTAGATGAATCTTCTAATTCTCCAAAAATTTAGCCAATGTCTACAAGTAATTGATAAAAAGAAAAAAATGAAAAAAAAATTGATCAGACCAAATTGAGTCCAATATAAAATAAAATTATCATCAAAATATTGAATTAGGCATCAAAAATTTGCATTTGTAACTTCATCAAGCCAATCAATCCTTTCCTTGAGAACCTACAAAAGAGGTTCACGTCTCAGTACCTCAAGACACATATATAATAGAAATTTTCTTAAGAAAGTCTTCACTTCTCAGTACAAAAATTAAAAAGATGAAGAAGCGATAATTTGAATTGACAGAGAGAGATTATGTAGAGCTCAAATACCTACACTTCATCGAAAGAAGTGACACCACCACGGGCACAAAGTAATTCTGCTTGCAAGTATTCTAGTTGTTGACACATCGTTTGCATCTCATTGGACATAACCTGAACAAGGTAATACGTTCACTGTTCAGTCACCCTCATGCATGAGACTTGCAACCATATGAACTCATTTCACACTTTTAACAGAACATCTAGTTTCGTATCAAGCAAGACACAATCTAGTTTCGTATCAAGCAAGACATAATAATTATAAGAAACTGAAACATTATGAAAATTGGAACAAAAGAGGGATAAAACATTATGCCGGAGAAAATCATAGCACAAGCATGAAACATAATCATCATTGCTAGTTACTCAAACCAATCATTTGGCATCTAGCCCATACCATGATCATAGTCCAATAAAGAAATAATTGTAAGAAATTATGTGAACAAACCAAATTCAAATTATTTGGGGCATTCATGTCTAGGAAATTCCAAATAGTGAATGCCAATAAAATCTACCTAATGCTACAAATATGAGTATTAACATTAATGAAGCAGTAATCCTCCACATTATTATATGATTCCATGGGGTCCATGCTCTTGAAAGTAAACATAGTTGTTGATACAAACACATCCACTAAAGTATCTGCTCACACTGAAAATGGTCACTTAAAATCTATGCTCAGAGATGTAAGATATGAGCTGAGTTACAATCACTTAAAATCTGCTCACTCTGAAAATGGTCAAATGTAAAATACCATGATTTCTTTATGGACTTAGTTGCTAGTCTTCTTAACATGCTCTGTTTTTGTCCAGAAGTTTCTTTTCGTGTTGATAAAAGCTAATTTCAACTACTTTCTTGCCTTCAAAACGAGCTGGGAAGATCAAGGCTTAACATGTGTTTCTTGTTCGAAGAAATCTGAAGCTTGCTTTTGAACTTGGACCTCAAAATCTTGCTAAGTGCCCAAATCATCCCGGTATTCCGCTAGATTATTTCAACATATTTTTGTAATTTACACTAACTCACATATTTGTGTTGAGTCATCTTTTGACATACATTGGTAGTATGTGAATTCATCTTGAATAATGTCATAAGTAAATCTGCAAGACTACAAACATAATAGTGTAATGTGAATTCATCTCGAGTAATATCATGTATGATCTAAGTAATGTATGCCACAAAGGTAAAATACATATTGGAAACAAAGGTTTGCAAATTGAGATAACTCCCAATTTTTGGGGTTTGTTTTCCTTTCCTAAATCAAGCTTATACAATTTCTAGGATGTTAAATTTACAGATAATTATAATAATCTTTCTGGGAAAATGTCAGAATATCATTACCACCAGCTTCAACTACACAAGAAGAAAAACTCTTACCTGGCCTAATACCAACCCTATCATTATAATCCTGCTTCTTTTTGACATTCGAGCTCATAACTCTATTCTTCGGGTAAAATCTTGATTTTTCGGGCTTCAATTCATGATTGTGATCAAATGTTACTCTTGTCACTAACACTATTTCATCAGAGTGTATTTGAGCATCTAATCTTAGCCAAACATCCACATTTACTTCTACCACACAATTTTACAACACTTTTTGATTGACTTTTATGTTGCTAAGACAGACTACATGCAAGCGTAATATATTTAGGTTTTCCATATTCATCTCTTTCAGTAGTCCTTATTTTTATTGGAAATCTTATTTTATTACCATAATCATGATAATAAGCTTGATACTCATCAATGTTGTTGAATTCCATCCCTTTTGTAGGTTCCCTTATCTATTCTAATTTTCTTCATTCTTCATCCATTCATTATCTTCTATACTATTCATTCCTGAAATATGTGTTATACTATACAACTGTTATAACATAAATGCACAACTAACAACCCCAGTACTATTACCTTTTATAGTCTATTTTGGGGAACAATGTTGCAACTAAGAATTCACCCGAGTTTTTATACAGGTAGTTTCAGCCAAATAGACTATATAATATAAGCACTATACAATACAAGCTAATGAAAAATTGGATCCCTAAACATAACACTAATTAACTGAAATTAATTACACACTGTAGCTAAGAGCCTAATGAAGCCAGACAACACAGAATTGCTACCCTCCCATGGAACGATGAAGTAACATTTACTAAAATTAATTTGAACTTCTAATTACTTCAGTTTTAAGATATTACCGAACACTGAAAGAGTTACCTTGATCCGGATGGAATCGAAAGAGTTCGAGAAGAGCTTGGAATGATGGAGAACAACATAAAACTATTATTGATCCCAAAAATTAGCAAAAAATTAATTAATTACACACTGTAGCTAAGAGTCTAATGAAGCCAAACAACACAGAGTTGCTACCTTCCCTTGGAACGATGAAGTAACACATAACTGTTAGTTTCAATATCTGAGAAACGTACCTGAGGAAGAACTTTGTTTGGTCGAGATGGGACGCACTGAAGAGGAAGATCTCTGTTTGGTCGAGATGGGGAAGTCTATGTTTGGTCGAGCAACACTCTTGGTCGAGAAACACAGAAAGTTGAGATGGAGAAGAAGATCTTTGTCACTCTTGGTCGAGAGCAACATCCTTGTGCTTGCTCGAGAAACACAGAAAGTCGAGATGGGGAGGAAAGTTGAGATCTCTGTTTGGGAGTCGATATGGGAAAGTCGAGATGAGGAAGTCAAGATCTCTAATGGGGAACTCGATATCTCTATTTGAGAGTCGAGAGGCAGGGAGAAACACCAAAACTCGATATCTCGTTTTGGCAGTCGAGAGGCCAAAATTATCTATTTGCTTTCTTCTTTTGTCGAGATTGAAACCCCAACAAATGGGGTATCTTTATTTTTTTCTTTGGAATTTTTTTCTCGAATAATTCTAGGGAGTCTGGGTCTGCTGCCTGGGTTTGCAGCCTGGGTGGGCAAAATTACCCTTTTGCCCTTTCTTTGTTGTTTTTATATTTAAAGAGTGGTTAAAAAGGCAGGGGCAAAAATGTAAAAATACCACCCAGGCTGCAAACCCAGGCAGCAGACCCAGGCTCCCTAGAAGCACTCTTTTTCTCATAAAGCACGTGCTCAGGAGCATCCTGGCGAAGTCCTGGCCAGAAAGCATGGTTGGCTAGAAAATTTGCAAATATAGAGATCCAGTTTCTGTGTTTCTCCCCGCTTTTCGACTCCCAAACATAGATATCGAGTTCCCCATCAGAGATCTCAACTCCCAAACAGAGATCTCGAATTTCTTCCCCATCTCGACTTTCAATGTTTCTCGAGCAAGCAAAAGTGTTGCTCTTGACCAAGAGTGGCATGGGTATTCTTTCCCATCTCGATTTTCTGTGTTTCTCGACCAAGAGTCTTGCTCGACCAAACGGAGACTTTCCCATCTCGACCAAACAAAGATCTTCTTCCTCAGTGCGTCTCCATATCGACCAAATAGAGTTCTTCTTCCTCAGGTACGTTTCTTAGATATTGCAATTAATGGTTGTGTTACTTCATCGTTCCGAGGGAGGGTAGCAACTCTGTGTTGTTTGGCTTCATTAGGCTCTTAGCTACAGTGTGTAATTAAAAAAGAATATTTGCTAATTTTAGGGATCAGTAATAGTTCTGTGTCGCTCTCCATCATTCCAAGTTCTTCACGAACTCTTTTGATTCCATTCGGATAAATGTAACTCTTTTAGTTCAGTAATATCTCAAAAATGAAGTAATTAGATTTTCAAATTAATTTCAGTCTTCATCATTCCAAGGGAGGGTAGCAACTGTGTGTTGTTTGACTTCATTATGCTCTTACCTACAATGTATAATTAATTTCAGTTAATTAGTGTCATGTTAATTAGGCTCTTGGCTTCAAATTAATTTTAGTTAATTAGTGTCATGTTTAGGGATCTATTTTGTCATTAGCTTGTATTGTATAGTCTATTTGGCCGGAACTACCTGTATAACCACTCTGGTGGATCCTTAGTTGCAGCATTGTTTCCCAAAATATATTATACAAGGTAATAGTACTAGGGTGGTTAGCTGTGCATTTATATTATAACATTGTTGTATATTATAACACATATTTCAGGAATGGATAATATAGAAATAATGAATTGATGGAGAATGAAGAAAATTTATAAGAGATGAGGGAATCTACAGAATGGATGAAATTTTGCAACATTGATGAGTACCAAGCTTATTATCATTATTATGGTAATAAAATATGATTTTCAGTGAAAGTAAGGACTACTGAACGAGATGAATATGGAAAACCTAAATACATTATGTTTGCATGTAGTCGGTCTGGGTAGCATAAAAGTGAATAAAAATATTGTAAAATTGCATGGTACAAGTAAATGTGGATGTTTGGCTAAGATTAGAGCTCAAATACGCGCTGGTGGAACAATATTAGTGACAAGAGTAAACTTGATCACAATCATGAATTGAGCCCCAAAAAATCAAGATTTTACCCGAAGAATAGAGTTATGAGCTCGTATGTCATAAAGAAACTAGATTATAATGATAGGGCGGGTATTAGGCCTGGTAAGGGTTTTTATTCATTTGTAGTTGAAGGTGGTGGTCATGATATTCTGACATTTTCCCAGAAATATTGTTACAATTATTTGGATAGAATGAGGAGGTTGAGACTTGGTGAGGGGGATGCGGCGGCACTTCATAACTATTTCCAAAAAATGCAAGCTAACAATGTCGTTTTTTTATATGATGGTTTGGATGATGAAGACAGATTGAGAAATGTCTTTTGGGCTGATGCATGGAGCAAAACAGCTTACAAGGAGTTTGGGGATGTTGTTACTTTTGAAATTAAAACTATATACTAACATATAAGTATGAGATATCATTTGCTCCTTTTGTTGGGGTGACTCATCACGGATAGTCAATTCTTTAGGATGTGGATTGAAATGTGGTGAGACCATTGAAGAATTTGTTTGGCATTTCCAAACTTATCTTATGTGTATGAATGACAATGCTCCGACGACTATAATCACTTATCAAGATAAAGCAATAAAGTCAGCCATTGAAATTGTATCTCCCAACATACGACACAGATGGTGCTTGAGGCTTTGACTGAGTTTTCTCATATCTGAGTTCGTTTTGTGGTTTGCAAAAATGTACCTGTTCGCTCTGCTTGCTTGAGTCATTTTGAGATGAGTCATTTTGAGGTGCAGAGATGGGAGAAGATGAGAAAAACGATATGCTTGAAGTTTTTGGCTTGAGATGGGAAAGTTGACCTAACTTCCCTTCTATATTTCTTTGGACTTTGTCTCCGTCAGGCACATGCCCAGGATCGTCCTGGCCAGTAAGCATGGCTGGTTAGAGCGGCTCATTAAACTATGTTCTCTTGCATCTTCTTGTCCTACCCATCTTTATTAAGAGTAATTCTAGCTGGCCTGGGTTTCCAGCCTGGGTTGACTGCCTGAGTGGGTGAATTTACACTTTTACCCCCTCCTTTTTAAACACTTTTTTCAAAAAGGTTGTTAAAGAGGGGGGGCAAAAGTGTAAATTCGCCCCCCCCCCAGGCAGTCAACCCTGGCTGGAAACCCAGGCCATTTAGAATTTATGCTTTATTAATCCTCCATAACTCTTCGATGTTAAATTTTCTACATGAGTTTGACAAATGCTATTTACATTTTGCTATACATTTGAACACGAGTCGTGTCTGATGGAGAGAAATTCCAAAGAAATAAAAAGGGAAGTTACGGCTACCTCCCCATCTCAAGCCAAAAATCTCAAGCGTCTCTCATCTCAAGCATCTCCCATCTCTGCATCTCGTTTTCCTCATCTTCTCCCATCTCTGCATCTCAAAACAACTCAAGCAAGCAGATACGATTTTGCAAACCCCAAAATGAACTCAGATCAATTTCTAAGCAAACCCATTTTGGGGATCAGTCAATTTCTAAGCAAACTCAGATATGTAGATTTTGTTCCCTGTTGTTTTTCGTTGTAAAGGATATTCAATGAGGTTCGCTGTAAAAGATATTCAATCAATTTCTAAACAAACTCATTTTGGGATCGTTGTAAAGGAATTTGAAAATATCATTCCTTTGTATCTCTGTTACTGTATGTTGTTGATCAGGTAAAGGTATGTTGTTTTTTTGGGTGAACACATTTTGGGGTTCATCTTTGTTATGGGGTTTTTCAAATACCCAACTTGTCATCCATTGTTTCTTATGACTTTGCTTTCTTTGTTGCTTGATCTTCTATGGATACTCTGTTTGCTTGATTTGCTTATACAATACAATTCTACTTCTTTAAAATTTGCTTTGCTTGCTTGTTTTGGAATCTACTTTGGAATTTGCTTTGCTTTGTCTTCCTGGACTATACTTCTGCTTTGTTTTGCTTTGTTTGCTTGCTTGTAGCTTTGCTTTTCTGAAGTATTTTTTCAAAGGGGAATTCTAAATGTCGAGGAAACCAGCGAGGATAGCGACGTGGCGGGGTGAGAGCCGTCCACCCCGCTCGAGATGTGCGCACAAAAAATGCGGCACGCATCCCAAGCGGGGTGGACAACTCTCACCCCGCCACGTCGCTGTCCTTGCCCGTTTCCTCGACAGCTAGCATTGCTTGGCATTCAAAGCATACGAGACATGTGACTTGTGGGTTCGCTCAGAAGAGGCGAGAATAGACAGGGAAACAAGAAACAACAATGAAGATGTAAAAGTTAACGATCGTGTTTCTAACGGTCAAGCCGAAGAAAATAATGATCGAAAACATGAGACTCAAGCAAACAACGATCCTTGGGCATTTACAAGGGATTTGATAACAATATAGTAATTATTATGGTCCTTGTACTAGTTTTCTTGAAGCTTTTGGTTGGAGAATGATGCGCTATTTTAGTAGCACACAACTTAATACTCTGCTTTGTGATTTGTAGTATAGAATAAATAGGGATCGTTCTAGATCAAGGATTAGAGGGATTGTTAATTACACTAATAATAATTAAAAGACAACTAACAACCTAATTAATTAAATAAAAGGGGATTGGATTTTCTAAATTAAATTATGAAAATAACTACAAAAATTAATGTAATGATAATAAACTAAAGAGATGGCAAAGATGAGAAAATAGCTAAGGGTTTATCTCCCACACACCAAACACATGCTTATAAAATTAATCTTCAATAATCACTTGCTAACTCGTGAGAGACAATGCTCAAGACTAACCGTGACCGCACTGCATTAATCTTATTATTTTCCAAGTTCGTTGAATTAAACTAAGCGTCGCTTTCAAACTATTCTTATCATGTTATCTAACCAGGAATCGCAAGTTAATAGCAATCTAAGATCATTAAGTTTTGTGGAAAATATGAACACTGACTAGGCAATCACAAGTATGATCAGCATCTTGTTCTTGCCTAGGTTTTGACTTAACCTTACCAACGTTCCTTGGTATTTACTACTTGTGAGTACAAAATCATAACAATTAGGTGAAACTCTCCTTTGCTCTAGCCCCAAATCCTAGCATGCTTACTAAGTTGGCCACCTTAACAAACATACAAAGAAAAGTTCTCTATAAAGCAGTTAAGCAAAACACAATCACTAATAGCAAGGAAGATTAAATTCAATTAATTTATAAAGCACATGTTCGGGGCTTCGAATCCACCCCTAACTAAGAGGAGTTTAGCTAGACATATTAATTATGTTCAAACAGTAATCCATAATTAATAATCAAACTAAAATTAAGAGAATGAGATGTTTAGAGATGAAAACAAAACACTGATCCGTGGTGGTACTGAGTGGAACTGAGGTGCGAATAGTGCGAAATCGCCTCCTTCACCTTCCTCACGCGAACTGCTCCTTCAGCTCTTCCTTTCGTCTCTGCTTGTGATACAGAGTGAAAGAGATGACGACGAAGGACAACAAGAGAGGGAGATCAGACGATCGGTTGGCTCTGGCTGAGAACGGGAAGAAGGGACGAAGAGGGAAGGACGAGGGACAGCGACGGCAGCTACGGTTTGGCGAGGTGGCGATAATAAGGGAGGAGGTCAATTTGTTGAGTGGAGAGAGGACGATGAAGGGCTGTCGCCAGGAGGAGGGATCTGCGAGAATGGGGGTTCGATTAGGTTTGATGGGATGGCTTGCGTTCAGGGACGATGGAGATGGATGGTGGGTAACTGCAGCTAGGGTTGTGCGAGGATGATCAGGGAGGAAAATGAGATGATGGAGGTGGTGGATGAATGTTATTGCTCGATGGGTGGTTCATCTCTCAAAGCCAGGTATGGCCTCTTTTTATTCTTGTTTTCTTCTTTCTGTGGTTTCCTTGTTGGTGTGGTTTCCTTGCTTGTGTGAAGTCCTTGTGCAATTAGTATCCCTAAATTTTTAATTTGCTTCTATTTTAAAGTATTGTAATTGGAAACCTACACAAACATGAAAATAACAATTAGTACCATAATTAACAAATAATAGCTACTAATACATATCGAAATATGGTACTAAAAATAGCATAATTATGCCCCTATCAAATTCCCCCACACTTATCTTTTGCTAGTCCTCGAGCAAATCCAAGAAACAAAAATAAAAGACTCAAATGACTCAATCTATACTTTTCCAACATTTGGTCTCAGAGATTTTTCAACGGATCATGACATGTTAAGATTCTTTGTAAACACGAGATTTAAATCCACATCATTCGAAAATTAATACACGTTCATAGCAATGATATAAAAATTTACAATTAAATCAATCCAAGTGACTGTGAAACTCAAGCGCGTGCCAAGAAGAATTAACCCAAAAATCTCACTGAATGCACTCTTTTCTTTTTCACTGATTGTTTGGGTAAAATCACTCTTCCTATTCTAGTTATATGTGAGAGGATTGATGTAAAGGGAAAAATAGCTCACATATGATTAATAATGAAAGAATGGCATTTTCTGATTTTTTTTTTTTTTTAGATATATGATCTCATGGAAGGAATGTTACTACTTGAATGCAAGAAACTAGTGACACCCATATGCTTCATATGCTCATTCGAATCTCCACATCGTGACATTTCAAGACAACTCAATCAAAAGGTCTTAATTCAGGTTGTAATGGGGGCCAGGGGTCAAGGGAAGAGAATGAACGGATATGAAGTTTTCAAATGGGCTTGAAGAAATGTGAAAGCATGCAATTAAGATTAGAGACATTAGCAAGATCATATGTTCAAGACATAAGTGGGAAAATGACGAGGTGGCTCATTTATAATGAAGAGCTTCAACAATTATTTTGTATCTACTTAAAAAAGAATTGAACTATCTTGTATGTACTGTAATACTTGAATGGATAAAGATAGGATGTATCCCTTTTGTAACTTTTTTTTTTTTGGGCACTTGCAACTCTTCTTTTTTAACTATCTACCACAAGGGTCTTCCCCCCACACTTGTTTTCAACATATCTGAACCACAATAAAGCATCTGCAAATCAAATTATGCTCCACTCGTTTTATTAGGTTAAGAGATAGAGAATGAGGGTAATGAAATAAATGGCTTAATAACAGGCTCAATGGGGTTAGTCTAAAGGAAAAATATTATGGATCGAGCTTATTTGGCAATGGTGGAAACTAGGTGTCTTTATCATGTCAAGCATGTCATGCAATTCAATATGATGCTTTGAACGAAATTAATACAAGTTCTAGTGTTTAATTCTTAATTTTGAAAGCAATCCAAATAGCAACCAAAGCAAACAAAATTGAGATCATGCAACGAATTATTATTGACAAAAGAAATAAAAGATGACCTAACTAAAAACTCTCAAAATCAAAGGAACAATAGACTCAAAATTCACATATGGGTTATAATGAGTTAAATTCAACTAAGCATGCTATGAGTACCAATTATTAAGTTGATTACATGTGAATTTGCATATGATAACCATAAATAAGCATTAACCAAAGAATAATATTATATCTTGAATCATGTTTAATCAATCATCTTTAAAGTCATCGCAATTAAAACCAAATTTCATCATTGTGTTGGAAAGTATCCTAAGATCAAAACAACTATACATTTAATTGTTATTTTTATTTTTTTATTTTATTTATTTTATTTTTTTATTTTTATGACCACTAATACCAAACAAACGAAAATAAAAACCAACATTTTTTTAAAAAATAAAACATGGTGTTGTTCCGCCACCACTTAAAACCTAACATTGTCCTCAATGTTAATTAGATTAATTGCACATGCACACGAAAGATTTAATCACGCGGAAAAAAAAACAAACCTACATAAACCAAAACAAAAAACAAATTACGAAATAACATATAAAATGGATAAAGAAGCAAATCTTGATTGGGTTGCCTCCCCCAGAAGGCGCTTGTCTTAAACGTCGTGCAGCCTGACTGATCTCCAATTAATCCTTCAGTATAAGTGGGAACTGGAGTGGTACGTCCTCCACGTCATGCTCCACAAATGACTCATAATAGGGCTTAAGTCGATGCTCATTTACCTTAAACTCTTTCCCAGTTGAAAACATTTTTCACTTGTTATAGCACCATTGGGAAAACATTAGTAACAATAAAAGGACCAACCCACCTAGAACGTAACTTACCGGGAAAAAGTTTAGGCGTGACTGAAAAAGTAGACTTTCTGGCCCACCACAAAAGTCTTTCCACGGATCATGCGATCATGAAAAGCTTTAATTTTTCTCCTTATAAATCCTGGCACTCTCATTATGCGTCATTCCGAATCTCTTCAAAGCTCGTTCAGTTGCAATTTCCTATGAAGGCCAGCATCATCAATGTTCATATTGAAAGTCTTAATAGCTCAATGCGCCTTATGTTCCAGCTCAACTGGGTAAATGACACGATTTTCCATAATACAAATCCGAAACGGGAAGACATCCCTAATCAGGTGATGTTATATGCTGTTCGATCATGCCCATAGAGCACATCAAGTCGCATGCTTCCAATCTTTGCGAGTCGGGCTTTACTGTTTTTTTCAAGCTATTCCCTTGATTTCACGATTTGAAACTTCTGCTTGTCCACTTGTTTGGGGATGATAAGGTGTTGAAACCTTATGTGTGACATTGTATTTCTTAAGCAAAGCTTCAATTGTACGGTTGCAAAAATGGGAACCTCCATCATTTATAATCATTCGCGGCATTCCAAATCTTACAAAAATGTTAGAACGAATAAATGTTGCAACAACTTTGGAATCGTCAGTACGGGTGGCTTTCGCTTCCACCCACTTTGAAACATAATCCACGACAAGAAATATATAAATGAAACCATTAGAAGAAAGAAATGGACCCATGAAATCAATACCCCCAAACATCGAGATTTCCACATTATATATAGAATGTTGTGGCATTTGATCTCTAGGGCCTAAATTACATGTTCTTTGGCACCGGTCACAAGTCATGCAAAATAATCTAGCATCCTTAAATAAAGTGGGCCAATAAAATTCACATTCTAATACCTTACGAGCCGTTCTTTGGGTTCCAAAGTGTCCCCCACAAGCATAGGAATGACAATATGTCAATATAGAATTAAATTCAGAATCGAGTACGCACCTTCTAACCAGTTGATCGGTACAATGCTTCCACAGATAGGGATCATCCCATACAAACTGTTTCACCACTTTCTTGAGCTTATCCTTCTGAACTCGAGTTAAGGTGTTTGGAATCTGTTTGATACAAGGTAATTTACAATATCAGCATACCATGGTTCATTTACCTCGACCAAAAATAGTTGCTCGTCAGGAAAAGTCTCAAGAATTGGCTGGGGTGCCTCATTGCGCACCAAACGGCTCATATGGTCAGCTACCACATTTCACTCCCTTTTTTATCCCTGATCTCCACATCAAACTCTTGAAGAAGAAGTATCCACCGTATAAGTCTCGGTTTCGCTTCTTTTTTCGTAAGCAAGTATTTTAAAGCTGCATGATCAGAGAAAATTATAACTTTAGTTCCAATTAAATAAGATCGAAATTTCTCTAAAGCAAATATAAACTAAAAGTTTTTTTTCAGTTGTGGAATAATTCAATTGAGCGTCATTCAAGGTTCGGAAGGCATAGTAGATGACGTGAAGACGTTTATCCCTCCGTGGCCTAAAAATGCTCCTAAGGCATAATCTGATGCGTCACACATAAGTTCAAATGGAAGACTCCAATCCGGTGGTGCAATGATAGGTGTTGATGTCAACAACTCCTTAAGCTTGTCAAATGTTGTCTGACAGTCATTATTGAACTCAAATGGCACATCTTTTTGCAGGAGTCGACATAGTGGTCCAGAAACCTTAGAAAAATCTTTGATAAATCACTGATAGAATCCTGCATGTCCAAGAAAAGAACAAACCTCTCTCACCGAAGTAGGAGAGGGTAAGTAACGTACAAGATCTATTTTAGCTTTATCAACCTCAATACCCCTAGCTGAAATCATATGACCTAAAACAATACCTTGGTTAACCATAAAGTGACATTTTTCCCAATTTAATACAAGGTTAACCTCAATGCATCGCTTCAGAATCAATGCAAGATTATCTAGACAATGGTAAAAAGAATCACCGAAAACACTAAAATCATCCATAAAAACCTCAATGATTTTTTCAATAAAATATGAAAATATACTTACCATACATCTCTGGAAGGTAGCCGAGGCATTACACAAACCGAATGGCATTCTTCTATATGCGAAAGTGCTGAATGGACATGTAAAGGTTGTCTTTTCTTGATCCTCTGGAGCGATGACAAACTGATTATATCCTGAATAACCATCAAGAAAACAATAAAAAACACGATCGGCCAACCTTTCAAGTAATTGATCAATAAAGGGAAGAGGAAAATGATATTTCATGGTAGTTGCATTCAGCTTTTTGTAGTCAATACAAACCCGCCACCCTGTTTGTATTCGCGTGGGAACCAACTCATTTTCCTCGTTTTTCACCACAGTTATGCCCGACTTCTTCGGCACTACTTGCACTGGTGAAACCCATTTGCTATCTGAAATAGGGTAAATCACGCCACAATCAAGGAGTTTAATGATTTCTTTCTTCACAACTTCCATCATAGGGGGGTTTAGGCGGCGCTGAGCTTCTCTAGTGGGTTTTGCACCTTCCTCAAGAAGTATACGATGCATACAAGTGGTAGGGCTAATACCCTTTATGTCTGCCAATGTCCACCCAATTGCAATCTTGTATTCCTTCAAAACTCGAATAAGTTTTTCCTCCTCTAAATTTGTGAGTGATGATGACATGATAACAGGCAATGTCTCATCATCTCCCAAATACGCGTACTTCAAATGATCCGGTAACGGTTTAAGCTCAACTGTAGGTGCCTGAATCACAGAAGGTAAAGTTTATTAGTAGATGAGGGAATAATAATTGGGGGAGATAACTCACTAACAATTCGTGGCATTGACTCAAAGGTTGCCACAATCTCAATGATCTCCTCCCTCATGTTATCGACCGAGATCTTCATATTGTCACAAAGGACTCCATGTCTCTCATATCCGGCGTCAGTAGCAATGGTGATTTCAAGTTCATCGTCGTTCATGACGTCAAGGAATTCCTGTGACAAACTATCCACCACGTCAATATAAAAACAAGAATGATTATCAACAGGGTACCTCATGGCTTCAAAGATGTTGAAGCCAATCACATCACCATCAAATTCCATTGTCAATTTTCCTGCATGCACATCAATATTTGTTCTTGCAGTTTTTATGAAGGGCTGCCCTAAAATAAGAGGCAAAGGTGTTGACAATGTCGAATCTTCCATTTCAAGCACATAGAAATTTGTTGGAAGATCAAATGATTAACCTGCACCAACACATCTTCCAACAAACCTCGCGGATATGCATTAGAGCGGCCAGCCAATTGAATAATCACACCATCATTTTTTAGTTCCCTAAGATTCATAGAACGATAAACAGAAAATGACATAACATTAATTGAGGCACCTAAATCTAACATTGCATTGTCAATTTTAGTATTACCGATAACACAAGGGATAGTAAAACTACCTGGATCCTTACACTTCAGTGGCAACTTTCTTTGAAGAACTGCGGAGACATTCTCACTTACCTTAACTACCTCTCCGTCTTGAACTCATCTCTTTGTTGTGCAAAGCTCCTTCAAAAATTTTGCATACTTAGGCACTTGCTTAATAGCATCAAGAAGCGGAATATTGACTTGGACTTTTCGAAAAGTTTCCAAAATTTCCTTATCCTGTTCATCTTTCTAGATTTGGCAAACCTACCTGGAAAAGGCACAAAAGGTGGAACAAGATTAGCAAAAACTGAATTTGGAATGCTCACCTTCTTACCTTGAAGCTCTGGTGTTTCAATGATGGTGGGATCATCCTTCTGTAACTCAGCTTTCTTATTTCGACTATGTTCAGGGACTATTAGATCATTCTCAATTTGCCTACCACTCCTCAGTGTAATTGTTTTTGCGGTTTCAAACCCACCTTTCGGATTTGGAATGGTAGAACTAGGAAGTTTTCCT